>JASANC010002746.1:0-19495 GCA_030248135.1 Theristus sp. LFF4_11 | reverse complement strand
GTGAGCAATCAACGGATCACTTTTCAAGTCCAGCGTATAATCGTCGCCCATTTCTTGTTCAATGTCTTTCTCGAGTTTCGGTCTTGCTTTCGTCTCGTCTGTTTTGCTCGTGTCCATTGCGGCACGTTTGCGTAGCACCGCCTCCGGAATGAATGCCGCTCGAACCTGCATGCGAAATGGTTGAAAATTGATGGGAAACTAAAAGCTTGAAGTGTTTTTGTTGAAAAATGGTCGGTTGGTTATAACGAGCTTTGTTGTTTGTCAGTTCATCCAACCGATCCCAATAATACAGTTTGCCCACTGACTTTGTCATCGCGCGGTGTGGGCATCGTGACCGTGATGCGATTCAGCAACGTCTGCCCACCGTCTTTCTTGTTGCGCAATTTCGCCTCGACGCGTTGCACGAGCAAACGATCGCACGCCTACACAAAGCACTCGTCACCAAAACTGTGCGCTGTTTTGTTTCTGCGCCAAAGCAGTGATCACTAAAACGAGCCTCATTGCGCAGCTCCACCAGTCCTTGCTTGGTGACGGTGCTGATCTCAAACAGAGGAATTTGTTCGTCTGTTTTCAATTTGTCGAGCAACGCTTTTTTCTCGTCTGGCAGCTCCGCGATGCGCATGATGTCGACTTTGTTGACGCCGACCAACACTGGCTTGTTGCTGAACAGTGGACGGATGCTGTTGAACAACTCAACCTGAAAGGCCAGTTTGTGCACAGACTGAAATTGCGCTTGTATTGAAATGGCATTCATATGGCACCGCACTTCGAAGTCTAAACAACTCAGATGCTCTTAATCAAACAAAAGCACCCTGTATGAAGCAACGCATGCATGCGAGTTCCAAATGCTTGTGACAGCAGCACTGTGCAGTTGCGTCACACGTCACCTGTTGCTCGAGGCTGTGACTGCACTGCTCCGAGACGTCCATGATGTAGAGCACGGCAGCACGCAGATGCGCCAACGCAGTCACCGCCTGCATCTCAATCGTGTTTCGTTCCTCCAGCGGTTGATCCAGTATGCCAGGCGTGTCGATGATCTTTATTGTAAATGAAAACGATTCAAGTGGTACATGCGAATGCTACTGAATGGCCCATGGGTGCATTCAATTGGACAGTCTGATTGCTTGCTGCTGTTTGCGACCAACATGATATATTTTGTGAAACACCTGGGCTACAACACAAAAGACACAAGTATCACCTGCCACCGAAGGTATTTGTAGTCCATGTGTCCCACGTAGAGCGCCTTAGTGGTGAACGCATACGGTTGCACTTCAACGTCCGCTCTTGTCAGCTGATTGATCAACGACGATTTGCCAACATTCGGAAAACCACAGATCAACAGTGTTCTGGTTAACAATCACAGACTTACTTTTTCAAGAAACCGCATTCAACATTGTGCAACGTTTGTTTTGTTTTCAAGGTTTTAGAAAGAATACAGGGTGATGAAAAAAACGTCAATTTTTAAAACGCTTCGATCACACGACTGCATCAATGTCTGAAGCTGAAATTTACAGTCTTTTGTTTGCCATTTGTTGTGTAAACATTTCAGCCAAAAAACAACGTTACTTTTATCCAAAATGTTGTTTTCAATGACACTGATGCAGCCGCGAGATCGAAGCGTTTTTTTTTAAAGTTGACGTTTTTTGACACCCTGTATGCTCCATCCAAGTTCAACCTCGTGTTCGGATCGATACTGGGCAGACGGGCGAGATGCTGGCGAACTTGCTCCAAATACTCGAAGCTCTGTTTCTGACGACGGATTACTTTCATCATGCTGCAAAAAATATAATTTGGAAATTTCGAAGCCAACACTAGATTTGGCACACATTGCAGACAATTCATTTGTGTTATCCGTAGCGTTATGCACAAGAACTTGAAACAGATTTGAATTTCGAAATTCTAAAGCAGCACGTTCAGTGCTTTATGCATACCGTCCCAGAGCAGCACGTTTCAGCATTTTGCATCGATACAGCGAATCGCCGTACTTCATCAGGCGCGTGTATTCACGCGAGACACTGAGCAAAAAGTTGACATATTTTGGATTGATCTTTCACTTTTCTAAACTGTTTTCTGCCCAACTCGTTTACTTGTCGACCAGATGTCGAGCGGTGTTCATTTGACCGAGTGCAATTTTGTAGTGGTCCTTGTCGTACAAGATGTTCATTAAATCAGCATAAAATGGATGGATGTCCTGAAAGGAAACCAACAACACTATCTGCGTCTATGAGCATAAAAGTTCATTTGAAAAAAACGATCGAATCTTGAAAGAGCAAATGCGACATCGCGCACATCTAGTTTCGGGAATTCATTGATGATGTCCGTGAGCTTGTCGTGTATGGTCTGCTGGGCGAACTTGATCTTTCGAATGTAGAACTGGCGAATGCGCGAGATGGCGTAGTGACGGTGAATGACAGTCGGTGTCTTGCGCTGGGTCTTGGACAGCACGATCTCTTTGAAATCCTACATTTGAAATGAACAACTTCGGCACGCATGCAAAAATGGACATTCACGAAGCAGTATTTGGTACAGCCGCATGAAGGCCGCACAAGTAATAAATGTTATCTTCTGATCAAATGGTGCTACTACGGAACTGCAAGCTTCTCCAAATGGACATTCACGAAGCAGTATTTGGTGAATACAGCCGCATGAAGGCGGCGCAAGTAATAAATGTTATCTTCTGATCAAATGGTGCTGCTACGGAACTGCAAGTTCCTCCAGCGTATGCTGAACGCACAGAGCACAAACAACGCTGCCGACGAAATACCATATGCTTGCTCTATCCGTGGAATCGGCCTAATCAACCACGTAAACAACTGGCACGGACTCACCTTTGCCAGCGGCACCACCGTGATCTTCTTGAAGTTGTACTGAGACATGATTCGTGGACAAGCTCAGTTCTAAATGCAAGCAATGAATTTCAAAAAAAAGTTCACATCAAATGTTCATCAGTGGTATCTGGCATCAGCTAATGCAGCCAGGGCATAGTTAACCATTTCGTTTGGCCAATTAAAAATCCCAAAGCATGGTAATCGCTTTCTGATTTCATTTGGATATCAAGATATTTCATAATGATGCGAAAAATGAAAATGACAAAGAAAGAACATGAAGAAAAACCGCTTTCTGCATTGGTTTCCCACTGTTTCAAACAAAAAATCCACAACAAAAAACCGTTTTGTTTGTTCACAAAAAACTATCAATAAATGAAGTTAATTTTTAAACTGCCGCAGTGTCAGTGTATCATCAATTTTTAGGTTCTGCGACTGAATGCGTTTGCAGACTTAGAAAGGAAACCAGTTTCAATTCTTATAGTGGCAATTCAAATCAGCTCAAGTAACCAGGCCATATTTAGGGGTCTCGGATTACTTTACCAATTTTGAATTCCCGTGTCCTACATGCCATTGCTTCCCTCTCTAGTGTCCATGCACGCATTGAGTCTCGGGCCCAGAATAAAAGATAATACATGCACTGCTGGTTACTACACACAAGAAACAGACAATAACTCACCAGAAACAAACAAAAGCTGAATATTTTCTGTGTGTTGAAGCAACATAAATTCAAATTTGTCAAAACGAGAAAATCGGAGAAAACAATAAAAATATACACATGCCACACAAACAAAACTTGCCGGTTTGAAACCAGACAAACAGTAAACAATATTTTTTCAACCGAACATCCAATCAATCGAACATACACCGGTTCACAAACAACCAGTTCAGAAAATCGACGCAAAAACTGCAAATACTTACCTAAACTGCAAACTACAACTGATTATTATAAACGTTGAATTTCTGAACTCGTTTAACTGCACTATGTGTTTTTAAATCATCCCAAGCAATCTTGCAGGTCCATCTTACTCTCATACCACACACACACGGCCAATCTTATTTTTGAACATTTGTTTCATACCCAGTTTGTGCCAATCAACTTCCATCTCAAACATCCATCCAATCTACAGACAAAAATTCTGCAATTAAAAAATTATCCACGAAATCATAAAAACGCAACGCTAATATAGCTACAAACAGAAATTGCGAAACACCTCTTCTTCATCACAAATATTCCCGAATTTCTTAAAAAAACAGGTTACTTACAAATCAGAACAACAAAGACAACGATCAGTAATTACAAATCAAAATGTAGTTTCCCTTAAAATCGAACAAAACGCAATTCATGCAAAAACGACAAAAACTATAACAAAATCAGCACAAAAAAATTGTGATTCCGTTCATACAGTACTGCAATCAAATAAAAATCGTGACACAAGAAAAATAACCAAACAGAACAAAGTCTGTATATCAACAAAACCAAAAAAGATGAAATGATAAAAAAGTAGACAAAGATAAATGAAGGAAAAAACCTTGAAAATCCAATTGAGCAGAACAGAAAAATGAACCCACCCAAAAACCGCGGGCCGCACACGCCACCATTTCAAGCATTTCATCATGTCACACTGGTTTTGTGTTAATGAGAATTAGCAGTTTTTAAAAGAGAACTTGAATTTGGGGTGAATCACCTATCTGATAACTCCGATTTTATAAGTTAAAAGTTCACGTCTCTAAATTCATGATGAAATTTGACAAATAAATAAGCAAACAGCCTGATAACATCAGGTTGTAGTTGTTGTAGGTCTGAACTAAATGTTGATGTTTTTCAAAAGAGAGATTTGAATGGTGATTTTTGGAACTGAAAAATGCAAGTCAAGCGAAGAGGAGTGACGACAGAAACAAAAGAGCAGTAAAACCGGGGCAGAGAGAGGCTCCGTGTGCGTGTGTGCAGGCAACTTTACCGAGACATGTCTCCAGGCGTTCAAACAGCAATGCTAATCGCATGAATAATCAGGACGACGATTGAGTGGTGCATCGGCCCCCAGGTTCACAAAGTACCATAACAGATGATAATAACAACGACGGCGTATATAATAATAATATAAATCTATAAGTTCTGAGGGCGCCGTCTAGGACGAAGGCGACGGCGACACAGCGCCCGTGTCAGCGCCTGACTTTTGTCCTCGCGGCCGCAGATACCGATGGGCGTAGAGCTCGGTGACGTCCGCACGCTCCTCCTTGCTGTACTGCAGACACCGTTGCATGAAGATCTGAAACAAACGGCGCATTGGCGGCACAGCCTGCACGTGAACACACCACTGATGCAACGCGATACCTTCGCCTCCTGGCTGACCGCCGGCTTGTTCGGAAAGTTCAAATCCTTGGCGTTCAGAATCGTGTTCTTCTCTAGAATCGTTGCCTGCGTCTGGTCGTGGCCGAATGGCTGCAATCGTGAATGGCACATAGAAACTGAGTGCAACTGAGTGTTTGCGCAACTAAACGCTTTGCAGGCTGGTTAACAAAGAATGGGTGGGCAGACAGCACTTACCCTCCGACCATATAAGCACTGGTAGAAGATGACGCCGACACTCCACACATCCACTTTTGAGCTGATCTTCGGTGGCGCTTGGCCGATCACAAAACACTCCGGGGGTAAGTACCTGAAAGTCGTGTTTTCAACTTCACATTGCCGTCTCACAAAAAAATGTGTAAAACAGAAAAACAAAAATGGAATGAAAATAGAGGCCCGGGAAAAAGAGTTGCAATGTCGTTTACAGACCAGTACGTGCCAGCGCCCTGCGACGTCAGATCCATGCCGCCCTGCTGTGCATCATACTTGTCATCTTCCATCACCTTCGACAGACCGAAATCAGTGATCTTGATTTCACCACTGGCTGTGCCACTCGACAGCAGAATATTTGCTGAAAATTGCGTCCATAGTTTTCGAAAGAAACACCGCAAAACAGCAACAGCATACCATGGAGAGAATATTTCCAATTTGAATTACTAACCCGGTTTCAAATCATAATGAATCACAGGTGGTTTGATATCGTTTAGGTATTTCAACGCGCTCACGAGCTGCATGATTATTGATCTGAAAAGAAAACACTGGGTTGAGAACAAAAAAAGGAACTCAAAAATTCAATAACGCTGGTGTTACCGATTGCATACCTGGCCTCCTTCTCCGGTATTGATTTGTTCTGTTTCAAATAGAAGTCTAAGTCGTTGCCGTCGCAGTACTCGAGCACGGTGCAGAACGAGTGGTTGTCAATGGTGAACAAGTCAAACAGACGCACTATACGCGGGTGATCCAGCGTTTTGTGAATGTCTTTTTCGCGGAGCGCGTGTCTGCACACAACCAATCCGATAAAACACGTTGTCAATCAACTGCCGTTTCACAGCGAAAACGCGACGTTTACATAATAAAGTTACGAAAAATAGAAAAATCAACCAAACTGCATCCGAATTTCAAAGCACAATCTCACTTGACATAATTCGCCTTTTTGTCCTCCTTCCAGTCTTTGTTGACGTGATGGATCTTGCAGGCGACGTAGCGGTTGTCGTCGAGGTCGAATGCATGCCACACTTCGCTGAAAAAACACACACGCGCAAATGATGAAACTGCCACATTTGAAGACTCAGCCGGCAGCTACAAACAAATGGCAATGATGGCGAACCTGAAGCCGCCCTTGCCGAGCAACGAGAGCAGCAGATAGCGCTTGTTGAGGATCGTGTGGTCCTTGTATCTGCTTGCCTCCTCATTCTGGAGGCGTTTCAACTCGCGAATGTGCAGGTTGCGTTCGCGGTCAAGGCGGTCGAGTTCAGCCTGCAGCTCGGCCTCCTCCTTCTTCAGTTGCTCCCGACGCAGCCGATAGATCTCGTCACGCTCGTAATACTCCTGCGACGTCAGTCTGCAAGCGAACGAGACGTTCATGAGAGATGCTGATTTGCAGCGTTGCCATAGGCAAACCGTGGAATCTTTCTTTTTTGAAAGATTTTTTTTTCTTGAAACCGGCAAACTTCGTTGCAGTCTATTCGAAACAGACATTTTATTGACAGGCTTATTGCCAGAGGCGCACGGTTCAATATTGCGATTACTGCGCAGAACAAAAAACGGAGAAATCAACCAATTTGTATGATGGTTCTCTGCATTTCGGCCTGACCAACATCATATGCAGAAGAGGGGTGGCCTCATAAGTGAAACCATGAAGGTGTGGCAATAACAAAGCGATTCAACTAACTGCGACGGCGGCTCCGGTTTCAGGAAAACATCCGAATCGGCGTTTGCGCCGGCAGCGACCGTGGCCGTGCTGGCGAGCGTGCTGGACGCGGGCGAGCTGCTGATCGAGGAGGCCGCACTCGACGTGCTCGTGCCGACGGTCAACGGCGACGAGGACGAGGACGTACCGCACGGCGGCTGACAGGACAACTGCGTCACGCCCGCAGCCGCCTGGCTCTGCGCACGACGCGCCTCGCGCTGCGCTCGCTCGCTGCCTGCAAACAACGAGCAATGCAATGCACTCGCTGGCACTAGTTGGTTCGTAGTTCCATTTTGTACCACACCAGCGACTATGGAAAACTGAAGGTACCACCAAACTCCGGTGGCTTGCTGTTGAGACAAATGAACAGCCGAGTCGCGAGTGTCCCATGAGCGAATGCACAGCCTCTGAGCATTATCACTGTCACAGCCATCTTTCACACAAAAGCAGCAGACGCACTCGGCTTTCGTTTCCTGAGCGAGGCGCACGCAGCAGCGATGTCGTTGCGCTCGGTGTTGATCTGCTGCAGCTTCTTGTTGACCTGCTCGAACGCGTAGCCGTCCGACCAGACCTCCTCAAAGTGCACGCCACGGCGCTCCGGGCGGAATTGGCCGAGGCGCAGACATTTCTCCATGGATTTCGCCTTCCGCTGCTGGCGCTCCATGGTTGACTGAAAGCGCGTTTTGTGTTGACGTCTGCCAGAGACACTGCCGTCTGCCACTGTAACTGACAAACGCGACAGCGCGTACCTGATCAATGAGCAATTTCTTCGTCATCTCGCGGCACTTCTCCATTTTCGTGTTCTGACGTTCAATGTCCTTCTGGGCGCTCGCCAGTTGTTGCTTCAAATCTTCGGTGACCTGAGAATTTGTGGAAAACTGCTGATTCAAATGAAAACAGAGTTGAATTTGATTACAGAGTGAGGAGGCGACTGAGGTGGCGCATGCGTCGTCCGTGTCGATATCAATCAACGGTGTAACATAGTGCGTGAGAATGATCATAATATTAATAAAACGTGACCGACACCGCACCAATGCCCACGTGCACGTGCCACTGGAATGCGTGCCGGCCACAACGCACGCTCATACCCGTTTCATGTCGTCAATTTGTCCATTTTTCCGTGCGATCTCGTCTGCCGTCTCGGTGGTCTGCGTGGCAGAGTCGTGCATCAATCGGCCGGACGTTGCTGACGCCGTTGGAGGCGACGTGTTGGAGTTGTCACTCGATGAGATATAGTTCAACAGCTGTGTCGGCGTGGTGCGCGTCGGCGGCGGCGCGTACAACTGGTGCGCTTGCTGGCCTGCTTCGCTCGGTGCTGGCGCGATCGGTGCAAACTGAAAACACAAACACTGCAACCCTGAAACAAGCACAAGCAACCCGAGTTGCATCTGATGCGTGCGTTCTTTGACGCAAAGCCAGTATGCTCTTGAGGCTAGCTGCATCACCGACGCACGTGTTTCACCCTGTTCTGAGGTGACCACGCTCAGTCAACTGAAACGCATGAAAGTGCACCGGGACACACAGACCTGCAGAGACGTTGGCTGGAAGCCGTGGTGAAGACCGGATTGAGCAATGATTGGACGAAATCCTTGTTGAACACCGGCCGTTGTTGTTGCTGCGGTGTTGATGTTGTTGTTGTGCACGTTCTTGCCTTGCGGACTAGACTAAAACAAAATGAAAAAAACATGTTAATAGACTGCGATCACAGAAACACAGATGCCGACAAAAAGTGGATTGCAAGCATTGCGTGCGAGAATTATTCATTGATCGTGTCGGCGTAAGTGAGTGGTTTAGTGCCTTGATTGACCATCAACCAGCACAACATCAAAAATGTGACTAGCCTTTACAAGATATTTGCTGATCTTTCCGTCCGTCTTTGGCGTTTTGGCAGTGTTCTGCGGCGAGTTCAGTTGGTCAGACGGGTTGCCACCAATTTCTAAATTGTTCATATTTGCGTTCGTCGACGTTCGCCGCCGCTTGCGCTTTTTGTCGGACGATTTTGTGAGTTTATTTTCAGTGGCGTTGCGCGCCGCCGATCCAGTGACACTCTGAGACGGCGCAACGGCCTGCGGACTCGTGTTGCCAGCACCCCTGGACAGCAAATCAACTTGAAGTGTGCTCGTGTAAACCTGTCACTTTCTGTCGCAAAGTACACAGTATGCGAACCTTTGAATTACAGCGAGAACGAATGTGTCGGGTTAGGTTGAATACAAAAATCAAACTGTGGCTAAATATGTTCTCTTACAACTCCGATGCTGTTTTATCTTCTTTCGCAAGCTCTGTATTCTGTGAAAAAGTGACAGGTTTAAATTAACAATAACAATCTGTAGGAATCGCGGTACTAGCAGAGCAATCTGTATTTGTCCGCAGTGCTTATCAATAGTCTCTCTCCCCTTGCAACTCAATCACAAGTTGAAATTGACTGAAACCAGGTCTGAAATACCGATTTACTAATGAAATAATCAACTGCGCGCATAACAAGCGACGTGCCTCGATGTGGACGTCTGCGCGAGCACAGCCTCGATCACCGGGTCGAACGGCGGCTGCGAGCTTTTGTCGGGCGTCTCCGGGTTGTCGCGCCCGTCGGACACGCTGCCGGCGCTGCTCACGTTGGAGGACTCGTTGAGTGCTAACGGCGGCACGCGCAGACTGAGCGACAGCGAGTTGTTGGTGCTGGTGGTGTTGTTGTTGACGCTGCCGAGCGGCTGTGCGCCGGCGGTCGCGTGCATCAGGTGCATGCTCGCAAACGCCATGTTCTCGCCACTGGCCGAGTCGTGCTGACTCGCGTGCGACGACGCCGCCGTGCAGTGGCGCTGCTGCTCGCTGTCCGCACTGCTCGTCGGCAGCACACTCGTCAGCATGCAAATGTCGGCGCTGTTGTTCGACAGCTGTTGTGTGTTGTTGTTGCTGCTGTTCGACACGGCCGCGCCGTCCGGCGACAGGAAACCGGCCGAACTGGGCGCCGCAGGCAACGAGTCCTGCCCTCGGCCGGCGATCGCCGTCGATGTCATGCCTCAATTCATAAAGCGCAGGTTTTTAGAGCACACACACAAATCGCAATGCCAAAAAAGTTGGAAGTGTTTTTCTTTTGTTAGTGTGTCGTGTGTGTGTGAATCGCTGCTAAACATTGAGAATTGCATGATGGCATAGTGCCTCAACAAAGCCCAGCAAACGCGTTGCACTGCTGACCGTTGGCACACTCAGTGGCGCTGTTGCTGACGGACGTGTGTATTGCAGCCGCGTTCACAACCGAACCAGGCCCACAAATCACTGTCGTCGTGCCACAGTTCTAAACAAAACATTGAAACCGTTCAAATACAATCAAGCAACCAATGTTACTGTGTGCATAGTGAACACTAAAAAAATCAAGCAGGTTTGGGGTCGCGCTGATGATATCAACGTTTTTTCAGCAAAGTGTTTTATAATAAAGCTTTGTGATAAAAATAGTTCAATTAGTCAATTGCTGATTTAATTGTCGGTTATTTATGCAGTGAATAGCAGTGGCATTTATGGCAAGGCAATCTTCAACTATGATGTTGTCACTTTTTCAATTCAATTTTTGAAATTGAACACTTTTGACATCTCTCTCCGGAAGTGGCACTATTATTGAACAAAACAAAAACAAAAATGTTTTCATGAGAAACGTGAATATAACTGTCTTTCACACATCAAACTACAACTATAACATAACATATCCAGCTGATTCGTTGATGCATGCGTTGCTGTGGAGGTGCAATTCGGTTTGCACTGAATCCACGCATCACGTGATCAACCAGTCAGCTAGTTGGATATGTTATAGAGTTTGACTGCAACACAAATCTGAAAGGAAACTAAAACTTATTGGCGAAGAAGTGGCAGATAAAATTTTGAATGCAACAACTCACAGTTGGTGCCGTTTTTGCAGCTCTTGGCCCAGTTCCATAAAGACGGGCCTCAAGCAGTTCATGTCGTCGAGGATCCAAGCCGTGCAATTCTTCAGTCATTGCTGTTGATGTTCAACATGTCGTTCAAATAGTTTTGTGAAGTAAATTTGCGACGATTTCTTTAGTTCAAAGGGTTTCCGCAAAAAAGCTGATTATGGTTGTTTTGCTTTTGTTCCTGACGACGCTGAAACCGGTTCTGACTCTGACAAATTAAGAACACCACAAAACTGAACTGAACAGCTGAAAAAGAGATAATTATGTAAACAACAGCAAAGTATTTGACGACTGGGCTCCATTATTTTGATTTAATTGTATTTTGTAATGGAATGGGACAGGACTCGTGGAATCGTCCAATGGAATGTCACGTCTGTAGCGCAGGTGTGGCGCTTTCGCCTACCGTTCTGTAGGTGGAAAGTTCGAACATCGCTACGGACAAGACACATAATGGAGAAACTAAAGTGACCAACAATATCTAATGGTCGACTCCCTCCAGAGCCGAGGGTAAATTGGGCTCGGGGCAGTATTGCCTGTTCCGTGTTTCCGCCGGAGTTTGGTATTAAGGCGCATTCATGAAGTACTATTTAGTGACGCGCAGCTGCGTTAAAACATAGCTACGCGGTCACTAAATACTGCCTCATAAATGCTCCTGTATCCTTTCATGTGAAGGAGGCCGAGTAATGTTGAATAATAAGATATGAGAAAAAGCCGCACAGCTGAAAAACTGTTTCGCACCCGAACGTATTTATTCAGTGAGAAAAGATTCTGAGCATAGTTTTTTCAATTTCTTGACAAGTTTGCCGTCAGCAGAATATGTTAAGTTTTCCTGATTTCAAATTGCCGCGCAGCCACGAAACATTTTCTGTATCTGCGCGTGCAAACGGTTCTTGGGAGTTGCGACACGTTTAACAAGAAAGATAACACCTTAGGGTTTCCGGAACCGGCGCGCGAACAAATAAAAAAAGGAGAGGAATTGAGGATGCGCATTTAATCGGGACCATTCACTATTTAGTAGGGTTGTTAAAAAAAAACAAAAATCGTCATTTTTGTTTTTTTTAAAGAAAAATTAAAAAATTTCAAAAATCAAAGTTGTGCTAAATCAATCAGGGAGTTCGAAGAACCACATATGATATGCAAGCGCCTCCGGAATGACTCCCGTATGGCGGAACTTTGGAGATTTTGTTTTGGTGACCTCAATTACCCCTTTTCCAAACCGTTACCATGCCTCTTCTAGTGTTTTGACCCCCAAAACGTCACTTATTGTACCCAGCCCAAGTGAAAATACACATACCGGCTTGAAATTCGATCAAATCTGATGATGTGTCGCGACGGCAGGACACGAAACGGCAACCAGACAACGTAACGATTGCAAACGGAGCAGCTTGGACGCTCAAATTTAGATTGCGAGGCGAATCGTCAGCTTATCTGCATCGGAAATGGTAAGTAGGGTTGTTAAAAAAAACAAAAATCGTCATTTTTGTTAAAAAAAAAATTTTTTTTTTTAAATTTCAAAAATTCCGAAGAACCACATATGATATGCAAGCGCCTCCCGAATGACTCCCGTATGGCGGAACTTTGCAGATTTTGTTTTGGTGACCTCAATTACCCCTTTTCCAAACCGTCACCATGCCTCTTCTTGTGTTTTGACCTCCAAAACGTCACTAATTGTCCCCAGCTAAGCTAATGCTAAAGTGAAGACAAACATACCGCCTTGAAATTCGATCAATTCTTCTGATGGTGTCGCGACGACACGACACGAAGCAGCAACCAGACAACGTAGCGCTTGCAAACGGAGCAGCGAGCACAATCGGACGCTCTGCGAGGCGAATCGTCACCTTATCTGCATCGGAAATGGTAGGCTAAGCTTTGGGACGCTCAAAAACTTCATCGCATTCGCAGATGTTGTCGAAGCCTAAAATCAGTCGGTAAAACGGCCCAAAATCGACTGCTAAAGGTTTTACGAGGTATAATCAAAGAAAATTTTTGTTGAACTTTCGAAAAATTGTGCCAAAATTGAGGTTTTCAGAGCATATTAGAAAAAAAAATTTCGAATTTAAAAAAAAAATCGGCATTTTTGTTTTTTTTAATCACTTTTTTTTAAAAAAAAAATTTTCATTTTTGTTAACAACCCTAATGGCAAGCCAACCTTTGGGACCCTCAAAAACTTCACCGCAGATGTTGTATAAGCCTGAAATCAGCGTAATGCATCATTATTAAAACAGGTGCATGTGCAGTAGCGGTGGCCCCTGCCCTTTAACACAGGAAAGAAAAAAATGCAAAAACTAAATTGATCATTTTCACCTTATAAAAAAGGCTTGGCTTAGGATTAGGATTAGGATTAGGATTAGGAACCTACAACGACTCATTGCAAGCAACCGTTTATCAGAAATCAAAAAAATCACTTTTAAGTATGTATACAAATCCAGGAGTCGGTAAAACGGTCCAAAATCGACTGCTGAAGGTTTTACGAGGCAATATCAAAGAAAATTTTTGTTGAACTTTCGAAAAATTGTGCCAAAATTGAGGTTTTCAGAGCATATTAGAGAAAAATTTTTCGAATTAAAAAAAAATCGGCATTTTTGTTTTTTTTTATCACTTTTTTTAAAAAAAAAAATTTTTGATTTTTGTTTGACAACCCTACTATTTAGTGAGTTGGTAAAATGAGCTGAGCAGTGAGCACTGTGATGTTAATGTTATGTAAACTGCCAAAAATGGGTGGGGAAACCTGAAATGGTATATTTCACATTCATTTGGCTATTTTAATAACAACGACTATTCAGTATTCATTCACACAAAAAAAATGTTCGCTGATCTTCTTATTGTCGAATTTTGGAAACACACTGAACAAAATAACCCTGAATCTTCATCGAAATTTTAAGGGGATTCCACCATTTGGGAATTATGGAAACGTTGAAGAAAATTTTAATTGGAGCGTTCCAAAACAAAAACAAAAGTATCAAATCAAAAAATCGAAGAAAATCTAAAATTACCGTAACCGACCAAACCAGGGCACCATTTCCAAGAGAGCGTTCATTACATGAAGATGTTTCAAATTTAGAGCTTCGCGGTTCATAATTTTGGAACAAACTTGAAGATCACTTCTTGCTTTCCACAAACATAAAAAATTTACGACACATAACACGAGCAAGTGGGATGGTTTGTCGTACTAAAACAAACCACAGATGTTGGAGACGTTGCCTAAACTAGCCTTCAGCCGAACTCTAAAATATAGGCAATCACCTGATTGGCTGGTGATCGTGGTGCTGGTGCATGCATTCAGTGCAAACCGAACTCAGCGTCAGCACAGCAAATGCCTGCACAGAAAGCATGCATCACGTGACCACCACCAACCAATCAGCTGGTTCTAGGGTTAGGGGCTTTGAAAAAAAATTTTTTTTTTCGTTTTTTTTTTAAATTTGGATTTTTTTTTCAAACTTTAAAAAAAAATTTGAAAAATTTTTCTTCTACTTTGCTCTGAAAATTCGATTTATGGCATAATTTTTTGAAAGTTCAAACCAAATTTTCTTCCCAACTTCTTTGTGTGCTTAGGTACATGTCATTATTTGGTCATTTTGACCGACGTACTCCATGTTTTTCGATTTGGATGACTTCTAGAGTCAATTTTTAGCGTTGAAATGACTTACAGTATGGCCGAATAAATGAGGCAGTCCATGAAGGCGGGATCAGCCGCAGACTAGGAGTTGTCTTTTTCAAAAAAGCCAACATACAATGTAATTCCCAATCATGTGTACAAGGGATAAAGAATGAACAGAATAGAGGATAATCCATTAGTTTAAAAAAACGCGTCCAATTTGGCACACAGTTTAGTTTCTGAGCGTCTTTTTTCTTTCATTCAAAATTCGCGCGCTCCTTGCACCCTGAAAAAAGCTGCCATGTTTAACCGGCCATACCGTAACTGAATTGAAATATCGTTTCAGAAATCGTTTTCTTGCAACTTAGAACATGTTTTTTCAGTCGGTAGGCCATGAGATGAACATGATATCTTGTTGATTGGCGTACGTTATAGGTCTACAATGGAGTTGTGCGATATATTGTTAAACAATTGGAGCGGGGATGTTGGTTAATACCACATCACACGACCGTTTTTCAGATACCCGATAACATGGCCACATGTTAAAACTTGCGTGCTGAGCTAACGTGTTAAACTTGCGTCTGTCAGTTGCCCGCAACGTGATCGCGAAATCATGGTACGTGTTTTCGATACGATGATTTGAAGAGTGGGCTCTCGCCATGTGGCAGATAGCATAGCTGGTTGAACCTGAAAGTAAGTGTCTTGGGGGGGGCGACCGGGTCGACAGGGGTTGCCGACTTAGCTACAGCAAACAGGAATTTTTGAACACAGTCAAATTTTGGTAATTTTCTAAAGAGGAACAACTAAGAACGGTTCAATATTCAAGTACACGTCGAAAATTGTCCTGTTTTACTGTTGAAAATGCAACTTTCCCTCTATGAAATGGACATAATTTCAATAAAACACGATTTTCGCTCTTATAGTTTTCCGGATCGTTCTGAAAATAGTCTAGATGAACTCAGCTCGACGAGACGCTTCGAACAAACCTAACTTGTAAAAAAAAATTAAAAAAATTTTTTTTTTAATTTAAAAAAAAATCCGGATTTTTTTCCCCCTAACCCTAGCTGGTTCCTTCTAATTTAGAGTTCGACTGAAATTCCAAAGCCAAAAATTCTGATCTAACGTCTATGTATCTGTATAACATGTGCAACTTGAACTCGCTGATTGGTCGGCTCCTCACGCTCCACGTCCACACTCTTCTTTCTTTTTGGGAACGGGATCAGTTTTTTTCGATTGTTCAGCGGTTTAGTTTTTCGTGGCAAAAAAAATTTAATGACGAACTAAAGTTGGGAACAACGATAACTGTGTAATTACACGTAATTATATTGGCTAAGCTGTGATAATCTGTGATCAGGGTTCGGTCTGTTTTTATTATTGTCGTTGTCGTGTCATCCTAATAAGCAAACCCAAATAAACTACGTAACAACTCCAAATATCTTTCTGGCGCCCAACGTGGGGCTCGAACCCACGACCGTTAGATTAAGAGTCTATTCAACAACAAAACTATTCACCAAAATTCGCAAGATTCCAAAATTGGCATCCGCAGTTTAGAATGTCAGACGCAGAAAAGTAGGTGATTGCGAGAGTCTACCGACGAAACAAACCGGCCAAGAATCCTCGAACAGCGAAAAACTACGTGGGCAAAGCTGAGGAGGACGACTACAACCACGGCCCGCGCGATGAAGGAGGCGTCGACGAATAGTGATGATGTGCGCGATGAAACGAAACGGTTGGAACGAAACGAAATGAAAATACAAGGAAATCAACCAAAAAATCAAATCAACAAATCTCAATCAAAAAACAGTCAAATCAAATCAACAAATCTTCCAATCAAATCAACAAAACAATCAATCAACAATTCCAATCAAATATGTGATAAATCATTTTCAATTGTTGGGGAGAAGTTGGGAACAACGATAACTGTGTAATTACACGTAATTATATTGGCTATATAAGCTGTGATAATCTGTGATCAGGGTTCGGTCTGTTTTTATTATTGTCGTTGTCGTGTCATCCTAATAAGCAAACCCAAATAAACTACGTAACAACTCCAAATATCTTTCTCTAATATCAATTTTTTAAGTTCTGCGACTGAATGCGTGAGCAGACATAGAAAGAAAACCAGTTTCAACCTTTATGTGGCAATTCAAAAGTCGCCTAAGTGACTCGGCCCCATGTGCGGACTCGGATCACTTTACCAATTTTGAATTCCCGCGTCATCCATGAAACTGCTTGCCTATCTATGCGGGCATTGAGCTGCGGGACCAAAATTAAAGATCATACCACATTCCAAACGTTTGTATTGGTCAAAAAATTAGAAAACTCAAGTTTTTTGTTTGATTGACGGCGACGTCGTCGATGATTTGTTGCTTTCAGGCATGAAAAGAGCACACCCGTTTACCTAAGCCAAACCTTTTTTGTAAAGTGAAAATGTGAAGTTTATGATTTTGCTATTTTTACCCGTTCACCATAACCTAAGTCAAGCCTTTTTGTAAGTTAAGTAAGATTGAATAAAAAATACAAAAATTAATGTTTTTTTCATAAAAAATACCCGTTTTAAAAAGCTAATGCTTGTTTTACCCGGTTACCCTAACATAAGCCAAACCTTTTTTCTAAAGTGAAAATGAATAGAAGAAACAAAAAAGTGACGTTTATAATTTCGTTTTGCAGTCATTGCTTCTTTTTACCCGTTTACCCCAACATGACCCAAACATTTTGCAAAGTGAAAATGAATGGTAAATACCATTTCGACCCAATTAAAAAACTTTTTTTTTCAAAGACGGTTTTCTTACATCTTTCGCAGTCGCTCGTTTGAAAAAAAATCCAAATTTAAAAAAAAAACGAAAAAAAAAATTTTTTTTCAAAGTTTGATTGGTTGGTGGTGGTCACGTCAAGTTTCACCTCGCTGCGGACAAGACACACGATGGAGAAACTAAAAAGTGACCAACAAGATCTGATGGTCTACTACTCCCTCCAGAGCCGAGGGTAAATTGGGCTCGGGGCACTATTGCCCGTTTCCGCCGGAGTTTGGTACCTTAGGGTTTCCGGAACCGGCGCGCAAACAAAAAAAAAGAAGATCAGCGAACATTTTTTTTTGTGTGAATGAATACTGAATAGTCGTTGTTATTAAAATAGCCAAATGAATGTGAAATATACCATTTTAGGTTTCCCCACCCATTTTTGGCAGTTTACATAACATTAACATCACAGTGCTCACTGCTCAGCTCATTTTACCAACTCACTAAATAGTAGGGTTGTCAAACAAAAATCAAAATTTTTTTTTTCAAAAAAAGTGATTAAAAAAAAACAAAAATGCCGATTTTTTTTTTAATTCGAAAATTTTTTCTCTAATATGCTCTGAAAACCTCAATTTTGGCACAATTTTTCGAAAGTTCAACAAAAATTTTCTTTGATATTGCCTCGTAAAACCTTTAGCAGTCGATTTTGGACCGTTTTACCGACTGATTTCAGGCTTATACAACATCTGCGGTGAAGTTTTTAAGCGTCCCAAAGCATAGTTGTTCCAGAGCAGAGGGGTTGGGGGGGGGGCCGATATAGATAGCTGGAGCAAATTTTCTAGATGGATAGATAGCTGGAAAATTTTGGGGGGGGGCCGCGGGGGGGGGCCATGTGACTTTGGGGGGGGGCCGGTCAAAATTTTGAAATTTGATAGATAGATAGCTAAAACGCTAAAAAGCTATAAAAACAACAAAATAATGCTAAAAATACACTAAAAATCAAGTATAAACGCGTATTTTACCTAAAATTGGCGAAAATTTCAAGAATTACGAGCAAAAATGGTCAATTTTGGTCAAAAATTGACTCATTTTATGTCTTCGAAGACAAAAATTTTCAGATAGATAGCTGGCTGAGAAAATTTTTTAGATAGATAATAGCTGAGCCGAAAAAACCTGTTTGATAGAGATAGATTCGAAAATTTTTTGGGGGGGGGGCGGGCCCCCCCCAGGCCCCCCCCCCCAGAACAACTATGTCCCAAAGGTTGGCTTACCATTAGGGTTGTTAACAAAAATGAAAATTTTTAAAAAAAAGTGATTAAAAAAAATGCCGATTTTTTTTTTTAATTCGAAAATTTTTTTCTAATGTGCTCTGAAAACCTCAATTTTGGCACAATTTTTCGAAAGTTCAACAAAAATTTTCTTTGATTATACCTCGTAAAACCTTTAGCAGTCGATTTTGGGCCGTTTTACCGACTGATTTTAGGCTTCGACAACATCTGCGATGAAGTTTTTGAGCGTCCCAAAGCTTAGCCTACCATTTCCGATGCAGATAAGGTGACGATTCGCCTCGCAGAGCGTCCGATTGTGCTCGCTGCTCCGTTTGCAAGCGCTACGTTGTCTGGTTGCTGCTTCGTGTCGTGTCGTCGCGACACCATCAGAAGAATTGATCGAATTTCAAGGCGGTATGTTTGTCTTCACTTCAGCATTAGCTTAGCTGGGGACAATTAGTGACGTTTTGGAGGTCAAAACACAAGAAGAGGCATGGTGACGGTTTGGAAAAGGGGTAATTGAGGTCACCAAAACAAAATCTGCAAAGTTCCGCCATACGGGAGTCATTCGGGAGGCGCTTGCATATCATATGTGGTTCTTCGGACTCCCTGATTGATAAAGCACAACTTTGATTTTTGAAATTAAAAAAAAAAATTTAAAAACAAAAATGACGATTTTTGTTTTTTTTAACAACCCTACTTACCATTTCCGATGCAGATAAGCTGACGATTCGCCTCGCAATCTAAATTTGAGCGTCCAAGCTGCTCCGTTTGCAATCGTTACGTTGTCTGGTTGCCGTTTCGTGTCCTGCCGTCGCGACACATCATCAGATTTGATCGAATTTCAAGCCGGTATGTGTATTTTCACTTGGGCTGGGTACAATAAGTGACGT
>JASANC010002744.1:0-18491 GCA_030248135.1 Theristus sp. LFF4_11 | reverse complement strand
GCGGGACCTCGGGTGAAGGGGGGTGTTTGCCTAATTTTAGAGGGGGGGGGGTCAGGTGCCTTCTCGGTGACGGGGGGGGGTGCACGGGCAGCAAATTTTCCTGAGGGGGGGGGGTGCACTGGCAGAAAAATTTCGTGAGGGGGGGTGCACGGGATCGCACGGGTAATACCAAATTTTGGCCTTAGAAAAACACAGAAATTCTTGTAAAATACAGAATATTTTGTGCAAACAAGTTGCTTGTTTGGTCAGAAACAACAAAATCTATGCAGGGACAGACACAAACGTCAAGAAAAATGCAAAAATTACGGTATTTTTGGAAAAAATTGAGATGATTGACCACCGTGAGGGGGGGGGGGGTGCGATCCCGTGTTTTCTCGCGGAGGAGGGTGGGGGGAGTCTAGTACCCGTGTCGAGGTAAAGGGGGGGGAGGGGGATTTGTATACATACTTAAAAGTGATTTTTTTGATTTCTGATAAATGGTTGCTTGCAATGAGTCGTTGTAGGTTCCTAATCCTAAACCTAATCCTAATCCTAAGCCAAGCCTTTTTTATAAGGTGAAAATGATCAATTTAGTTTTTGCATTTTTTCTTTCCTGTGTTAAAGGGCAGGGGCCACCGCTACTGCACATGCACCTGTTTTAATAATGATGCATTACGGGGGAGGGGGGGTACACGGGTATCTGCCCGTGCACGGGCAGGATTTTCGGCTGAGGGGTAGGGTTGTTAAAAAAAACAAAAAACGTCATTTTTGTTTTTTTTTTAAATTTTAAAAAAAAAAAATTTTTAAAATCAAAGTTGTGCTAAATCAATCAGGGAGTTCGAAGAACCACATATGATATGCAAGCGCCTCCGGAATGACTCCCGTATGGCGGAACTTTGGAGATTTTGTTTTGGTGACCTCAATTACCCCTTTTCCAAACCGTTACCATGCCTCTTCTAGTGTTTTGACGCCCAAAACGTCACTTATTGTACCCAGCCCAAGTGAAAATACACATACCGGCTTGAAATTCGATCAAATCTGATGATGTGTCGCGACGGCAGGACACGAAACGGCAACCAGACAACGTAACGATTGCAAACGGAGCAGCTTGGACGCTCAATTTAGATTGCGAGGCGAATCGTCAGCTTATCTGCATCGGAAATGGTAAGCCAACCTTTGGGACGCTCAAAAACTTCATCGCAGATGTTGTATAAGCCTGAAATCAGTCGGTAAAACGGTCCAAAATCGACTGCTAAAGGTTTTACGAGGTATAATCAAAGAAAATTTTTGTTGAACTTTCGAAAAATTTTGCCAAAATTGAGGTTTTCAGAGCATATTAGAGAAAAAATTTTCGAATTTTTTTTAAAAAAAAAATCGGCATTTTTGTTTTTTTTAATCACTTTTTTTTTTAAAAATTTTTTTGATTTTTGTTTAACAACCCTACTGAGGGGGGGGGGGTGGACTAGGGTTAGGAAAAAAAAATCCGGATTTTTTTTTAAATTAAAAAAAATTTTTTAAAAAAAAAAAATTTTTTTTACAAGTTAGGTTCGTTCGAAGCGTCTCGTCGAGCTGAGTTCATCTAGACTATTTTCAGAACGATCCGGGAAACTATAAGAGCGAAAATCGTGTTTTATTGAAATTATGTCCATTTCATAGAGGGAAAGTTGCATTTTCAACAGTAAAACAGGGCAATTTTTCACGTGTACTTGAATATTGAACCGTTCTTAGTGGTTCCTCTTTAGAAAATTACCAAAATTTGACTGTGTTCAAAAATTCCTGTTTGCTGTAGCTAAGTCGGCAACCCCTGTCGACCCGGTCGCCCCCCCCAAGACACTTACTTTCAGGTTCAACCAGCTATGCTATCTGCTACATGGCGAGAGCCCACTCTTCAAATCATCGTATCGAAAACACGTACCATGATTTCGCGATCACGTTGCGGGCAACTGACAGACGCAAGTTTAACACGTTAGTTTAGCTCAGCACGCAAGTTTTAACATTTGGCCATGTTATCGGGTATCTGAAAAACGGTCGTGTGATGTGGTATTAACCAACATCTCCGCTCCAATTGTTTAACAATATATCGCACAACTCCATTGTAGACCTATAACATACGCCAATCAACAAAATATCATGTTCATCTCATGGCCTACCGACTGAAAAAACATGTTCTAAGTTGCAAGAAAACGATTTCTGAAACGATATTTCAATTCAGTTAAGTCATTTCAACGCTAAAAATTGACTCTAGAAGTCATCCAAATCGAAAAACATGGAGTACGTCGGTCAAAATGACCAAATAATGACATGTACCTAAGCACACAAAGAAGTTGGGAAGAAAATTTGGTTTGAACTTTCAAAAAATAATGCCATAAATCGAATTTTCAGAGCAAAGTAGAAGAAAAAATTTTCAAATTTTTTTTTAAGTTTGAAAAAAAAATCCAAATTTAAAAAAAAAACGAAAAAAAAATAAAAAATTTTTTTTTTCAAAGCCCCTAACCCTAGGGTGGACCCCCCCACCCCCCCGCACTTTCGCTACTGATTAAAAAACGAAAATGCCGATTTTTTAAATTTTGTTGTTGTTGTTGTTGTTGTGATTTTTAGGCGATGTTTTTAGCCAGGGCTAACCCAGAGAAGCGTACAGAACGCCATTGAGTAGGGCGCCCATCGAGTTTTCTCTGTCATTAAGTGCCTATACACCCCTCGGCGGGGCTCGATCCCCCGAGCGCACAGACTGTAGTCTAACGCACTACCACCAGGCCACGAGGGTGACAAATTCGAAAAAATTTTCTCTAATTAGTCTAATACGGTTGGCACGTTATACGATATAGCCATGATATATGGCTGTAGGTCGATCCGGTACCGGTCGATCCGGTACGGTCGATCCGGTACCGGTCGATCCGTTCCGGTACCTGGCAATTTTCTAGGGCGGTCGATCCGGTACCGGTCGATCCGGTACTCGGTCGATCCGGTACCAATTGAAATTTTCAGCTGTTTTACGGGTTTTTAGCGTTCAATTCGTTGTGTTTTCGATTTTTCTTTGGTTTCGGTGATTGCGAAACATTTATGCAGCACGGAAAGACATGAAACCGAACACGATTGTTGGACGACGACGACTTGCGACACTTTGTTGGTTTTGGTAATCGTAATCTGATTCTGAAAAAAGCAAAACAAGTGTACCATATGTTTTTTTTATTTTCTGAACTATTTTCCAGAAGAATAAAGCTCCAAGACGGTGAAAATTTGCAAAATTACCAGCTCAGCAAGAAAAGGATAACAAAATAAAAATATGAAGACTGATTCGGTTCTCTTTTGGAGTTGAGGAAAAATATCTGTTGTTTTTATTTTCATATTTCCCGCGAAAAAACCTGCGGGAAAATGTTTCAGACATCAGATAAAATGAGAGAAACGAAGAAAAATGGAAAACAAATCAGAAACAAATTGAATTGAATGCTAAAACAGCTGAAAATTTCAATTGGTACCGGATCGACCGAGTACCGGATCGACGGTTGGCTTACATAGGGAAAGAAATATTTTGTACTAAACAGCAAAAAGAAAACCAGAGCGTGAATTATAAGCAATAACGCTTTAGAAACAAAAATAGACGTTTTAAAAAGGTGTGGCAGCCAAATTCATTTAATCTTTCGTTTACTTTTTTCAATCAAAGAGAGAAAATGCGTTTCCTTAATGCAACTTCTTGAATAAAGGAACGTAGTGAAGAAACTGAAGCGGCGCCATTCGTGTGCTTTCGGCCGTTGTTCGCGATCCCAATGGCGAAAGGCCGCTGTGATTATTGACACAGGAAAACAAACAAGTGACACGGTGATTGCTTGCACGTTGCACAAGACCATGATGACCATAAACAGAAGTTTTAATGGTTGGTTGGTTGATCGCGTCCTGATCGGTTGGCCCGGAAAAACAAATAAAAAACGAATCGGGCGCTGATTGGTGGTTGCACCCGGCTACAGCGACGAAAAAATTCTGGACGCACATTCGATCGGTTGTTCAAAACTTTGTGCACTGAATTGATGAATTGGTGAATTGAAGGAGAGACTGATAATGCAACGCTGAATGGAATCAGTTCATCGTTCTGTTTTCTGTTCATTGTTTTCTGATTCATTTTCCGCATCGACAAGGTTTACAGATGGGTTCCCGATACTTTCCCACAGATGAGTAGATGCTGTGCGTGTGCAGCCGCTGCACCCGTACCAGTGGAATGGAATTTTGATGAAGATGCATGTGCATTTCTTTCATAATGTAGCACTCCGCGGATCGACCGGTACCGGATCGACCGCCCTAGAAAATTGCCAGGTACCGGATCGACCGGTACCGGATCGACCGGTACCGGATCGACCGTACCGGATCGACCGGTACCGGATCGACCGCATGCCATATGATATTACGCTCCAGTTAACTCACGCTCCATATTGGATGTTCTCGGACATTGCTAAAACGGACCGAAACCTAATAACCAAACCTAAGCCTAAGCTTAAGCAAAACCTGTTCCTAACCTAATCCTAACCTAAGCCAAGCCTTTTTAAGAAAGCAGGAATGAAAATAACAGCGTTTTGAACAAGTTTACGTTGAGTGTGGAGCGTGTGCACGCGCGCTAGTGGATCATGAGCAATGAGCAATGCGGATGCGGGGCAGGTGCATATCATAATGAAGCGTTGCGGTCTAATACTCTAAAGTGGGGGGGGGGGTACTAGGGTTGTTAAAAAAACAAAAATCGTCATTTTTGTTGTTTTTTTTTACAGAAATTTTTTTTTTTAAATTTCAAAAATCAAAGTTGTGCTAAATCAATCAGGGAGTTCGAAGCACCACATTACAGTACCGTGGGCGAGGGGGGGGGTGGGGGGGGGGGGTACACCCCCCAGGGCCCCCGAGGCCGGCGGGTGGGGGGGGGGGGGGGGCACCGTGCCACCCCCCCTCACACCGGGCACCCCCCCCCATTGGACCCCCCCTCGAAAATTTGGCCGACACCCCCCCACACCCCCCATGAAATTTTGTCTGGCGGAGACCCCCCCAATTTTCCGTACACCCTAAAAATTTTTTCGAAAATCATGATTTTTTATCTATAAAGTCCATAATATAAGCTGAATATATGATAACTTAACCATCTTCATTGTAATTTCAACGATTTTGCAGCAAAATTTAGCGTTTTTCCTTCAAAATTTAAGCGAAAAATTATCATGGGGGGGTGGGGGAAAATGGACCCCCCCCCCCCCACAGAAAATTTTGAAAAAATGCACCCCCCCATGGGACCCATGGGGGGGGTCCCACGAGACCAGATGTTGGACCCCCCCCCCTCACTTTTTGGTCGGCACCCCCCCCCCACGGCACCATACCCCCCCCTTCGAAAATTGTTTTGGGCCCACGGTACTGACCACATATGATATGCAAGCGCCTCCGGAATGACTCCCGTATGGCGGAACTTTGGAGATTTTGTTTTGGTGACCTCAATTACCCCTTTTCCAAACCGTTACCATGCCTCTTCTAGTGTTTTGACCCCCAAAACGTCACTTATTGTACCCAGCCCAAGTGAAAATACACATACCGGCTTGAAATTCGATCAAATCTGATGATGTGTCGCGACGGCAGGACACGAAACGGCAACCAGACAACGTAACGATTGCAAACGGAGCAGCTTGGACGCTCAAATTTAGATTGCGAGGCGAATCGTCAGCTTATCTGCATCGGAAATGGTAAGCCAACCTTTGGGACGCTCAAAAACTTCATCGCAGATGTTGTATAAGCCTGAAATCAGTCGGTAAAACGGTCCAAAATCGACTGCTAAAGGTTTTACGAGGTAATATCAAAGAAAATTTTTGTTGAACTTTCGAAAAATTGTGCCAAAATTGAGGTTTTCAGAGCATATTAGAAAAAATTTTCGAATTTAAAAAAAAATCGGCATTTTTGTTTTTTTTTTAATAACTTTTTTTTTAAATTTTGATTTTTGTTTAACAACCCTACAGTCGAACTCACTAAAATGTGGAATCAGCTGATTGGTCGACCGAGCGGAGGCTGCTCACACTCCGCACCGTTCTTTTTTCGTGGATTTGGATTTTATTGAAACGTGTTTCTTTTGAATGAGTGTGAATTTCCAGCACCGTTTTCATGCTAAAAATAAACTCAAAGGGTTGTAGAACTGCGAAATTCAATTTTTTTAATTCAACAGCTCAAAATGCACTTTTTACTGACGACGACGACGACGTCGTCGCTTAATTTTTACGTGTGAACTGAAAGACAAAAGCCTGAAATGAGTGCGCTGTGTAGCCAGCTGAAGGGGGTTTCATTCCTAGCTGACCGATCGACATGCGTCCGCAATTAAAAAAAATGCGTTCCGACTTCGCGGACGACGACGACACGACGACGACTTTGCTTTCATTTTTCATTTTTTCGTTTTCAAGTTGTTTTTGGTAAGCTGCTGTGTTCAATTACTTGGTGCACGCAGCAAACCATGCACAGCTCACTCCTTTCAGGTTTTTATTTTCCAGTCCACAAGCAAAAATTAAGCGACGACGTCGTCGTCGTCATTAAACAAAAAATACATTTTGAGTTGAGCTGTGGAATAAAAATTTTCTAAATTTCGCGGTCTCTAACCTTTAAGTTTATTTTTAGCACAAAAAGAGTGCTGGAAATTCATAAAAACACGTTTCAATAAAATCCAAATCCACGAAAAAAGAACGGTGCGGAGTGTGAGCAGCCTCCGCTCGGTCGACCAATCAGCTGATTCCACATTTTAGTGAGTTCGACTGTAGGTGGTACACCCCCCAAAGCATCAGAGACCGTCGGGTGGGGGGCACCGTGCCACCCCCCCCCTAAAACCGGGCACCCCCCCCCATCGGACCCCCCCTCAAAAATTTGGCCGACACCCCCCATGAAATTTTTATCTGGCGGAGACCCCCCCCCCCCAAAATTTTCCGTACACCCTAAATTTTTTTTCGAAAATCATGATTTAAAGTCCATAATATAAGCTGAATATATGATAACTTGACCATCTTCATTGTAATTTCAACGATTTTGCAGCAAAATTTAGCGTTTTTCCTTCAAAATTTAAGCGAAAAATTATCATGGGGGGGGGTGGGGGTGGACTAGGGTTGTTAAACAAAAATGAAATTTTTTTTTAAAGTGATTAAAAAAAACAAAAATGCCGATTTTTTTTTTAAAAATTCGAAAAATTTTCCTCTAATATGCTCTGAAAACCTCAATTTTGGCAAAATTTTTCGAAAGTTCAACAAAAATTTTCTTTGATTATACCTCGTAAAACCTTTAGCAGTCGATTTTGGGCCGTTTTACCGACTGATGTTGAGAACATCTGCGATGAAGTTTTTGAGCGTCCCAAAGCTTGGCCTACCATTTCCGATGCAGATAAGGTGACGATTCGCCTCGCAGAGCGTCCGATTGTGCTCGCTGCCCCGTTTGCAAGCGCTACGTTGTCTGGTTGCTTGCTGTTTCGTGTCGTGTCGTCAGAATCAGAAGAACACCATCAGAAGAATTGATCGAATTTCAAGGCGGTATGTTTGTCTTCACTTTAGCATTAGTTTAGCTGGGGACAATTAGTGACGTTTTGGAGGTCAAAACACAAGAGGCATGGTGACACGGCATGCGGTCGATCCGGTACCGGTCGATCCGGTACCTGGCAATTTTCTAGGGCGGCGATCCGGTACCAGGTCGATCCGGTACCAGGTCGATCCGGTACCAATTGAAATTTTCAACAGTTTTAGCATTCAATTCAATTTGTTTCTAATTTGTTTTCCATTTTTCTTCGTTTCTCTCATTTTATCTGATGTCTGAAACATTTTACCGCAGGTTTTTTCGCATGAAATATGAAAATAAAAACAACAGACATTTTTCCTCAACTCCAAAAGAGAACCGAATCAGTCTTCATATTTTTATTTTGTTCTCCTTTTCTTGCTGAGCTGATAATTTTGCAAATTTTCACCGTCTTGGAGCTTTATTCTTCTGGAAAATAGTTCAGAAAATTAAAAAAACATATGGTACACTTGTTTTGCTTTTTTTCAGAATCAGATTACGATTCCCAAAACCAACCAAGTGTCGCAAGTCGTCGTCGTCTCATTCTCATATCGTATCATCAACAATCGCATCAACAATCAACCAAAGAAAAATCGAAAACATAACGAATTGAACGCTAAAAACTCGTAAAACAGCTGAAAATTTCAATTGGTCCGGATCGACCGAGTACCGGATCGACCTGGTACCGGATCGACCGCCCTAGAAGATTGCCAGGTACCGGATCGACCGGTACCGGATCGACCGGCACCAGATCGACCGTACCGGATCGACCGGTACCGGATCGACCTACAGCCGGTGACGGTTTGGAAAAGGGGTAACTGAGGTCACCAAAACAAAATCTGCAAAGTTCAGCCATACGGGAGTCATTCCGGAGGCTCTTGCATATCATATGTGGTTCTTCGGACTCCCTGATTAATTTAGCACAACTTTGATTTTTAAAATTTAAAAAAAAAAATTTTAAAAACAAAAATGACGATTTTTGTATTTTTTAACAACCCTAGGGTGGACCCCCCCACAGAAAATTTTGAAAAAATGCACCCCCCATGGCCCATGGGGGGTCCCACGTTACCATAGGTTGGACCCCCCTCACTTTTTGGTCGGCACCCCCCCCCCCCCCACGGCACCAGACCCCCCCTTCGAAACTTGTTTTGGGCCCACGGTACTGCTCTAAAACCTCAATTTTGGCACAATTTTTCGAAAAGTCCAACAAAAATTTTCATTGATATTACCTCGTAAAACCGTCAGCAATCGATTTTGGGGTTGGCGTTGGACCAGTACCGAAGGCGAAAGCAAATTTTCGAGGGGGGGTGTCGTCACGTGGGGGGGGGGGTGCCGAAAATTTTTCAGTGGAGGGTGTCAGTCATGGTACAGTGACACCCCCCCCCAGGCGTGGGCCATGGGGGCTGCACTATTGTAGAAAATTTTCTGGGGGGTGCACACCCCCCACCCCACCCATGAGATTTTTTCGCTTAAATTTTGAAGGAAAAACGCTAAATTTTGCTGCGAAATCTTTGAAATTCTATTGAAGAATGTCAAGTTATCATATATTTAGCTTATATTATGGACTTTAAAGACAAAAAATCATGATTTTTGAGCATAGTTGTTCCAGAGCCGAGGGGTTGGGGGGGGCCGATATAGATAGCTGGAGCAAATTTTCTAGATAGATAGATAGCTGGAAAATTTGGGGGTGGGGCGGGGGGGGGGCATGTGACTTTGGGGGGGGGGGGGGGGTGGTCAAAAATATTGAAATTTGATAGATAGATAGCTAAAACGCTAAAAAGCTATAAAAACAGCAAAATAATGCTAAAAATACACTAAAATCAAGTATAAACGCGTATTTTACTTAAAATTAGCGAAATTTTAAAGAATTATGGGTAAAAGTAGTCAATTTTGGTGAAAAATTGACTTATTTTATGTCTTCGAAGACAAAAATTTTTAGATACAGTCTATCACGCTAATATATGCAACTCGCTGATAAGCTCCTCATGCTCCGCACCCTGGGAACGGGATTCAGAAAAAATCATGTTTTTCATTGTTCAACGGTTTGTTTTCATTTATTTCATGCCGAAAAAACATTCTAAATAAAAAACTACCAAATTCCAAAAATTTGCATTAGTCACAATGTCAAAAAAATGTCTTTTTTGGTTGATTGACTGCGATGACGTCGTCTATGGTTTTTGGTTTAGTTTTTGCCTTTAGGCATGAAAAGAGCGTGCCGCCGCTGGCCGCTACTGTGTGTCCGAAGCACAGAGAAGAAGAACGCAGCAGGTGACAGTATTTATTGACAATGTGAACAATCTTTGAACAACAATGAATGGACATGGCGCACCCAATGAATCAATTGTTAAAAGCGGGATGAAAACCGTCGAAATCGTTGGAAGCAAGTTTTGTTATTTTGTTTGTTTGTTTTAAATTTGTTTTGAACACGCAGCAGCGGCCAGCGGTACGTTTGAAAGCAAAAATTCTCGACGACGTCGTCGCCGTCAATCAACCAAAAAAACTTCAGTTTACTAATTTTTTTACCAATTCAAACGTTTGGAATTTTGTAGTTTTTGATTTAGAATTTTTTTGGCATGAAAAAAATGAAAACAAACCGCTGAACAACAAAAAAACATGATATTTTCTGAATCCCGTTCCCAGGGTGCGGAGCGTGAGTAGCCGACCAATCAGCGAGTTGCATATATTAGCGTGATAGACTGTAGATAGCTGGCTGAGAAAATTTTTCAGATAGATAATAGCTGGGCCGAAAAAAACTGTTTGATAGAGATAGATTCGAAATTTTTTGGGGGGGGGGCCGGCCCCCGACCCCCCCCGCCAGCCGCACATAAGTTGCAACCCCTTGAAACAACCCCTATGTTTTTGAGCAAAAATTCATGATTTTTTTTGGGTGGTCCAGAAAATTTTTGGGGGGGGGTGTCACTGTTACCAGGTCCATCTGGGGGGGGGGGGTGGGGGGGGGGGTGTCTAACAAATTTCGAGGGGGGGTGTGGGTGGTCCAGTGTCAGGTTTGGGGGGTGGGTGTCGCGTTACCCCCCCCCCCCTGCCGCACGCGGAGGTCTCGGGTGCTCTGGGGGGGGGTACCCCCCCACCCCCCCTCGTCTTCGGTACTGCGTTGGACCGTTTCACCGACTGATTTTAGGCTTCAACAACTTCTGTTTTTTAGCGTCCCAATTTCTCAAAGCTTGGCTTACCATTTCTAGGGTTGTTAAAAAAACAAAAATCGTCCTTTTTTTAATTTCAAAAATCAAAGTTGTGCTAAATCAATTAGGGAGTTCGAAGAACCACATATGATATGCAAGCGCCTCCCGAGCGTAATGCATCATTATTAAAACAGGTGCATGTGCAGTGGCGGTGGCCAGTACCGTGGGCCCAAAACAATTTTCGAAGGGGGGGGTATGGTGCCGTGGGGGGGGGTGCCGACCAAAAAGTGAGGGGGGGGGTCCAACCTATGGTAACGTGGGACCCCCATGGCCCCCCCATGGGGGTCCCATGGGGGGTGCATTTTTTCAAAATTTTCTGGGGGGGGTCCACCCCCCCCCCCCACCCCCCCCCATGATAATTTTTCGCTTAAATTTTGAAGGAAAAACGCTAAATTTTGCTGCAAAATCGTTGAAATTACAATGAAGATGGTCAAGTTATCATATATGCAGCTTATATTATGGACTTGATAGACAAAAAAATCATGATTTTCAAAAAATAGTTTAGGGTGTACGAAAATTTGGGGGGGGGGGGTCTCCGCCAGACAAAATTTCATGGGGGGTGTGGGGGGGGGGGGGGGTGTCGGCCAAATTTTCGAGGGGGGGGGGGGGGTCCGATGGGGGGGGGGGGTGCCCGGTTTTAGGGGGGGGTGGCACGGTGCCCCCCCACCCCCCCCACCTCGACGGTCTCTGGTGCTCTGGGGGGGGTGTACCCCCCCCCCCCCCACGCCCCCCCCTCGCCCACGGTACTGGCGGTGGCCCCTGCCCTTTAACACAGGAAAGAAAAAAATGCAAAAACTAAATTGATCATTTTCACCTTATCAAAAAGGCTTGGCTTAGGATTAGGATTAGGTTTAGGATTAGGAACCTACAACGACTCATTGCAAGCAACCTCTGATCAGAAATCAAAAAAATCACTTTTAAGTATGTATACAAATCCCTCCCGAGTAGGGTTGTTAAACAAAAATGAATTTTTTTAAAGTGATTAAAAAAACAAAAATGCCGATTTTTTTTAATTCGAAAAATTTTCCTCTAATATGCTCTGAAAACCTCAATTTTGGCACAATTTTTCGAAAGTTCAACAAAAATTTTCTTTGATTATACCTCGTAAAACCTTTAGCAGTCGATTTTGGACCGTTTTACCGACTGATTTTAGGCTTCGACAACATCTGCGATGAAGTTTTTGAGCGTCCCAAAGCTTGGCCTACTATTTCCGATGCAGATAAGGTGACGATTCGCCTCGCAGAGCGTCCGATTGTGCTCGCTGCTCCGTTTGCAAGCGCTACGTTGTCTGGTTGCTGCTTCGTGTCGTGTCGTCGCGACACCATCAGAAGAAGTGATCGAATTTCAAGACGGTATGTTGGTCTTCACTTTAGCATTAGTTTAGCTGGGGACAGTTAGCGACGTTTTGGAGGTCAAAACACAAGAAGAGGCATGGTGACGGTTTGGAAAAGGGGTAATTGAGGTCACCAAAACAAAATCTACAAAGTTCAGCCATGCGGAAGTCATTCCGGAGGCGCTTGCATATCATATGTGGTTCTTCGGACTCCCTGATTGATTTAGCACAACTTTGATTTTTGAAATTTAAAAAAAAAATTTTAACAAAAATGGCGATTTTTGTTTTTTTTTAACAACCCTAGGGCCGCGGATTTGTATATAGTCGGACTGGATAATTTCGGGCATTAGCTGATTGGCTGGTGCGTCAGCGTGAAGCGCGAAATTCAAAACGCATTTTGTTTTTTGAAATTGTCGATTTTTGAGTGTTTGTGTGGATGAAAATAGGGATTTTGGACGGAATAAACTTTGTTTGGAATTATGGGATGCATAAAAAACAAAAGCAGCAACTTTTTGAGGAACTGGCAAAGCGACGACGGCGGCGATCTTTTTTTCAAAAAATAAAATTCGCCATAAAAATTGCTGATTTTATTTTGTATGCATCCCATAATTCAAAACCAAGTTTATTCTATCAAAAATCCCTATATCCATCCACACAAACAGTCAAAAATCCACAAGTTAAAAAAAACAAAATGCGTTTTGAATTTCGCGCTTCACGCTTACGCGCCAGCCAATCAGCTAATGCCCGAAATTATCCAGTCCGACTATACATTCTTAAAAGTGATTTTTTTGATTTTTGATTTGAGGTTGCTTGTAATGAGTCGTTGTACAGTCGAACTCACTAAAATGTGGAATCAGCTGATTGGTCGACCGAGCGGAGGCTGCTCACACTCCGCACCGTTCTTTTTTCGTGGATTTGGATTTTATTGAAACGTGTTTTTATGAATTTCCAGCACTCTTTTTGTGCTAAAAATAAACTTAAAGGTTAGAGACCGCGAAATTTAGAAAATTTTTATTCCACAGCTCAACTCAAAATGTATTTTTTGTTTAATGACGACGACGACGTCGTCGCTTAATTTTTGCTTGTGGACTGGAAAATAAAAACCTGAAAGGAGTGAGCTGTGCATGGTTTGCTGCGTGCACCAAGTAAATAAACACAGCAGCTTACCAAAAACAACTTGAAAACGAAAAAATGAAAAATGAAAGCAAAGTCGTCGTCGTGTCGTCGTCGTCCGCGAAGTCGGAACGCATTTTTTTTAATTGCGGACGCATGTCGATCGGTCAGCTAGGAATGAAACCCCCTTCAGCTGGCTACACAGCGCACTCATTTCAGGCTTTTGTCTTTCAGTTCACACGTAAAAATTAAGCGACGACGTCGTCGTCGTCGTCAGTAAAAAGTGCATTTTGAGCTGTTGAATTAAAAAAATTGAATTTCGCAGTTCTACAACCCTTTGAGTTTATTTTTAGCATGAAAACGGTGCTGGAAATTCACACTCATTCAAAAGAAACACGTTTCAATAAAATCCAAATCCACGAAAAAAGAACGGTGCGGAGTGTGAGCAGCCTCCGCTCGGTCGACCAATCAGCTGATTCCACATTTTAGTGAGTTCGACTGTAGGTTCCTAATCCTAAACCTAATCCTAATCCTAAGCCAAGCCTTTTTGATAAGGTGAAAATGATCAATTTAGTTTTTGCATTTTTTTCTTTCCTGTGTTACAGTAGCGAAAGTGCGGGGGGTGGGGGGGGGGGGGCGGTCCACCCACCCCTCAGCCGAAAATCCTGCCCGTGCACGGGCAGATACCCGTGTACCCCCCCTCCCCCCCTTTACCTCGACACGGGTACTAGACTCCCCCCCCCACCCCCCTCCGCGAGAAAACACGGGATCGCACCCCCCCCCTCACGGTGGTCAATCTCTTCTCAATTTTTTCTAAAAATACCGTAATTTTTGCATTTTTCTTGACGTTTGTGTCTGTCCCTGCATATATTTTGTTGTTTCTGACCAAACAAGCAGCTTGTTTGCACAAAATATTCTGTATTTTACAAGAATTTCTGTGTTTTTCTAAGGCAAAAATTTGGTATTACCCGTGCGATCCCGTGCACCCCCCCTCACAAAATTTTTCTGCCAGTGCACCCCCCCAGGAAAATTTGCTGCCCGTGCACCCCCCCCTCACCGAGACCGAGAAGGCACCTGACCCCCCCTCTAAAATTAGGCAAACACCCCCCCCCTCACCCGAGGTCCCGCTTTAGCTACTGCTGTGTTATGGAGGAGGAGCACCGGAACTGCAGATGCAGCTGTTTTAATAATGATGCATTACGGGGCCGCGGGGGGCATGTAACTTTGGGGGGAGGGCGGTCAAAATTTTGAAATTCGATAGCAGTACCGAAGGCGAAAGCAAATTTTCGAGGGGGGGGGTGTCGTCACGTGGGGGGTGCCGAAAATTTTTTAGTGGGGGGTGTCACAGTCATCATAGTTGTTCTAGGGGGGGCCCTCACTGGGGGGGCCGCCCAGGGGTCGAGCCCGATTTTTGGCGAATCCGAGGGGGGGGGGTCCGCCCAAATTTGGGGGGGGGTCGTCCCGGGTGGGGGGGGGTCGACTTGGTTGGGGGGGGCTCCCGAGTGAGACCGAAAATTCTAGGGGGGGGTCCGAGCGAGACCGAAAATTCTAGGGGGGGGGGTCGGACCAAAATTTTTTCTTGACGATGACATTGTCTGGGCAAAAAATGGCTAGTAGGGGTCGATTTGGTTGGGGGGGGGGGGTGGGTTCCCGAGAGAGACCGAAAATTCTAGGGGGGGGGGGGTCGGACCAAAAGTTGTTGAATAAAAGTGCTAGAAACCACAGCATCCAGTCAAGGCCTCTCTCTAGTCTCTAGTCATACATTTTGCTTTGATTTTCGTTCGGGTCGGGACATCTGAAAGCTACACGAACGAGACACGCTGCACGGGTGAGACTTGATATTGAAGTACAGTATTGAAAAAATTGACGTACAAAGTGGTAAATGTATAACAAAGTGGTACGTATACAAAAAAACATACAATATATATTGAGATACAAACATGCATATAATATAGATACCTACAAATGAGAGAAATATAGAGATATACAAGAGAAAATGTCTCCATCGAAAGTCAAAATCAAAGGGGGGTGGTCAGCCGGTCAGGATTTGGTAGGGGGGGGGGGTTGGAAGGTCGAAATCTGGGAGGGGGGGGTCTGGCCCCCCCAAATTCGAGAGGGGGGGGGGGTATTTTGACCAAAATTTGGGGATGGGGTTTGCCCGGGTGGGGGGGGGTGTCGACTTGGTTGGGGGGGGGGGGGTACCTAGGGTTGTTAAAAAAACAAAAATCGTCATTTTTGTTTTTTTTTTTTAATTTTTTTTTAAAAATTTCAAAAATCAAAGTTGTGCTAAATCAATCAGGGAGTCCGAAGAACCACATATGATATGCAAGCGCCTCCCGAATGACTCCCGTATGGCGGAACTTTGCAGATTTTGTTTTGGTGACCTCAATTACCCCTTTTCCAAACCGTCACCATGCCTCTTCTTGTGTTTTGACCTCCAAAACGTCACTAATTGTCCCCAGCTAAGCTAATGCTAAAGTGAAGACAAACATACCGCCTTGAAATTCGATCAATTCTTCTGATGGTGTCGCGACGACACGACACGAAGCAGCAACCAGACAACGTAGCGCTTGCAAACGGAGCAGCGAGCACAATCGGACGCTCTGCGAGGCGAATCGTCACCTTATCTGCATCGGAAATGGTAGGCTAAGCTTTGGGACGCTCAAAAACTTCATCGCAGATGTTGTCGAAGCCTAAAATCAGTCGGTAAAACGGCCCAAAATCGACTGCTAAAGGTTTTACGAGGTATAATCAAAGAAAATTTTTGTTGAACTTTCGAAAAATTGTGCCAAAATTGAGGTTTTCAGAGCATATTAGAGGAAAATTTTTCGAATTTTTTTTTTTTTTTAAATCGGCATTTTTGTTTTTTTTTAATCACTTTTTTTTTTAATTTTCATTTTTGTTTAACAACCCTAGGAATACCCCCTAGGGTTAGGGGCTTTGAAAAAAAAATTTTTATTTTTTTTTTCGTTTTTTTTTAATTTGGATTTTTTTTCAAACTTAAAAAAAAAATTTGAAAAATTTTTCTTCTACTTTGCTCTGAAAATTCGATTTATGGCATAATTTTTTGAAAGTTCAAACCAAATTTTCTTCCCAACTTCTTTGTGTGCTTAGGTACATGTCATTATTTGGTCATTTTGACCGACGTACTCCATGTTTTTCGATTTGGATGACTTCTAGAGTCAATTTTTAGCGTTGAAATGACTTAACTGAATGGAAATATCGTTTCAGAAATCGTTTTCTTGCAACTTAGAACATGTTTTTTTTCAGTCGGTAGGCCATGAGATGAACATGATATTTTGTTGATTGGCGTATGTTATAGGTCTACAATGGAGTTGTGCGATATATTGTTAAACAATTGGAGCGGAGATGTTGGTTAATACCACATCACACGACCGTTTTTCAGATACCCGATAACATGGCCAAATGTTAAAACTTGCGTGCTGAGCTAAACTAACGTGTTAAACTTGCGTCTGTCAGTTGCCCGCAACGTGATCGCGAAATCATGGTACGTGTTTTCGATACGATGATTTGAAGAGTGGGCTCTCGCCATGTAGCAGATAGCATAGCTGGTTGAACCTGAAAGTAAGTGTCTTGGGGGGGGGGCGACCGGGTCGACAGGGGTTGCCGACTTAGCTACAGCAAACAGGAATTTTTGAACACAGTCAAATTTTGGTAATTTTCTAAAGAGGAACAACTAAGAACGGTTCAATATTCAAGTACACGTCGAAAATTGTCCTGTTTTACTGTTGAAAATGCAACTTTCCCTCTATGAAATGGACATAATTTCAATAAAACACGATTTTCGCTCTTATAGTTTTCCGGATCGTTCTGAAAATAGTCTAGATGAACTCAGCTCGACGAGACGCTTCGAACAAACCTAACTTGTAAAAAAAAATTTTTTTTTTTTTAATTTTTTTTTAATTTAAAAAAAAACTCCGGATTTTTTTTTCCCCTAACCCTACCCCCACCCACCCCCAGTAGGGTTGTTAAACAAAAATCAAATTTTTTTTTTCAAAAAAAATGATTTAAAAAAAACAAAAATGCCGATTAAAAAAAAATTCGAAAATTTTTTCTCTAATATGCTCTGAAAACCTCAATTTTGGCACAATTTTTCGAAAGTTCAACAAAAATTTTCTTTGATATTGCCTCGTAAAACCTTTAGCAGTCGATTTTGGACCGTTTTACCGACTGATTTCAGGCTTATACAACATCTGCGATGAAGTTTTTGAGCGTCCCAAAGGTTGGCTTACCATTTCCGATGCAGATAAGCTGACATTTGCCTCGCAATCCAAATTTGAGCGTCCAAGCTGCTCCGTTTGCAATCGTTACGTTGTCTGGTTGCCGTTTCGTGTCCTGCCGTCGCGACACATCATCAGATTTGATCGAATTTCAAGCCGGTATGTGTATTTTCACTTGGGCTGGGTGCAGTAAGTGACGTTTTGGGGGCAGTAGCGAAAGCGGGACCTTGGGTGAGGTCACGCGACACCCACCCCCCAAAACCTGACACTGGACAATCCACAACCCCCCTCGAAATTTGCTAGACACCTAGAGATGTAAGGGTCAAAAAAAAATTTTTTTTAAATTTTTTTTTAAAAAAAAAGTAAAAAAAAGAGCATTTTTTTGGGCATTGATAAAACTACAGACCCGCACCCGACCCGACCCGACAAAAATTGTGTGATAATCGTAATGCATCATTATTAAAACAGGTGCATGTGCAGTAGCGGTGCCCCTGCCCTTTAACACAGGAAAGAAAAAAATGCAAAAATTAAATTGATCATTTTCACCTTATCAAAAAGGCTTGGCTTAGGATTAGGATTAGATTTAGGATTAGGAACCTACAACGACTCATTGCAAGCAACCTCTGATCAGAAATCAAAAAAATCACTTTTAAGTATGTATACAAATCTCCTCCCCCCTTTACCTCCCCGACACGGGTACTAGACTCCCCCACCCTCCTCCGCGAGAAAACACGGGATCGCACCCCCCCCCCCTCACGGTGGTCAATCATCTCAATTTTTTCCAAAAATACCGTAATTTTTGCATTTTTCTTGACGTTTGTGTCTGTCCCTGCATAGATTTTGTTGTTTCTGACCAAACAAGCAACTTGTTTGCACAAAATATTCTGTATTTTACAAGAATTTCTGTGTTTTTCTAAGGCCAAAATTTGGTATTACCCGTGCGATCCCGCACCCCCTCACGAAATTTTTCTGCCAGCACCCCCTCAGGAAAATTTGCTGCCCGTGCACCCCCCCGTCACCGAGAGAAGGCACCTGACCCCCCCCCCCTCTAAAATTAGGCAAACACCCCTTCACCCGAGGTCCCGCTTTCGCCAC
>JASANC010002740.1:0-70784 GCA_030248135.1 Theristus sp. LFF4_11 | reverse complement strand
TTGTATGTAGCTCAGCAATTTTTCTTGTTTCGTGCTCTGTGTACTGTTGAGTGGGTTTTCACAGTGTAGTCCATACCAATGCGACGGTGTGGTGTACCAACGTGCGCAGTTCTCTGAACCGGTGTGCAGTCCGCGAGAATTTTTTTTGCGGTGGCATTTTGGCGGCATCGGTTTGAGGGCTGTGCACCATTTTGAGGGTTGTGCACATTTGCAAGGCAGCCGGTGCAAGGAAGCAAAGCGCTCGCAAAGTTTGTTCTTGCGGGCTGCACACCGGTTTGAGTGCTGCGCACATCGGTACCCCACACCGTCGCACGTGTCAATGTTTATTTTTGGTCGACTTGATGAAAGTGCCGCGTTTTTCCAGTGCCCCCGTAAACCGATTGTTGTGCCGCCCACGTTGCCCGCTTGCAAAGCGCCTACAGACGTGCTGCGCAGTTTGCCTGACGCCGGCGCACAATGCCGCCAGCAGTTCACAGCGGCGCAGATTGCGTCAGCAAACGCGATACAGTGAAGGAAACACGTTTTGAAACGATGATGCTCCCAGCCTGCACTCATCCATAATATTCAGTGCTTGTTTTTCAACATACAGTATGGCCGAATAAATTAAAGCAGTCTCAATAAGGTCTTGTCAGGAGACCAGACTAGGAGTTGCCTTTTTCAACAATTCCAATTTTTTCCGAATCGAGTGCGCAGCAACGAACAATGAATGCACAGAATAACACGATGAATCAATTAATTTTGAAAAAAACACGTCAAATTTGTCACATATTGGGTTTGTGAACGTCCTTTTCTTTCATTCAAATTTCGCGCTGAGCTTCAAATTTCATTTTTGGGTCCTGAAAAAGCTGCCATCTTTAATCGGCCATACCGTAAACTCTTTCCGTTTTCATAATGTTGCACTCGTGTCTCTGTGTTTGTGAGCTCTGTGACACAGAATGTGCCGTGCAAGTGAACGAAAGTGCATGGTCTTCAGACAAACACTTTACATCGAATCACCTGATTGTGATACCTGAGCCGAAACATTTTGTGTTTCTGCAGTTGTCATTGAAACATGCTCATCTTTAATCCCGGAATATCAATGCAATAATCCAAAATAAACAAGAAAATACATGAAAGTGGACAGCACACAAGTGGACGTAAGAAAAAGCTTTTGTGGTTGTGAAATAAATGAATACCAGACAGCATTTTTGAATTATATGGCGCTGATTTATAAAAAGTCCATAGCGACATGCTTGCATTCGCCCCTCTGTTACATCTTTGACTGCCACTAAATTTACAGTTTTAAAACTTGTTGGTTTGGTCCGTGATCACGTGATGCATGCATTTTCTCCAAACCAAACTCCGCCTCTACAGCAATGCCTGCACAGAATGCATGCCTCACGTGATCATTAGCTAATCAGCTAGCTGGATTTGTTTCAGAGCTAGACCTGTCTGCATGAACTCACTGTTCAGTGTAACCAACATTTCGGTCCATTGCAGTATCGGATATTGCAGAATATTGGGCCTTGCAGAATTGTGCTATATTCTTAAAAATGCTTTCAAAATGGGATTTTTAGTGCTAATTTCTTGATGATGCTAAACCGTGGAACGTCCTCAAGCGCGTGGGGCGTGGTACTTGTAGTAGTCGGTCGGTATCGACCGTTGACACGACCTTGCTGCGACTTTGGTGTGAACACCAATTCGTGCTGTTAAGCAGCTCAACAAAATAAAACCAACGTACAGTTAAGAATGTATACTTGTCATAAATGGAATTTTCTGGCCAATAATCAGAGACACATGCAATACTGCTCTTGCCAAGACCCAAAAAGCAGGTTGGCAACTGGCAACCAACCACATTCGGAGCGCCAAGAATGACATTTACAGTCTTCTGCATGTCTTTTGAATTTGCATTTCTGAGTGCATTTCGCCGAAACCGGCTATATTCCATGAGCCTTTTTTTCTTTAACGCGAGATTAGCAGGACAATTTTTGCTACGATTTTTTTCTGGAAAAAAATTTAATATAAAATTGTTTTTTTTTGTAGCTGCATAGCTAACCAATTAAAAATGAGAATAAGCACTGAGAGAATGATATTGGGTGCGTGTTTTAGTTTTTTACTAAAGTAATTGCTGTTGAGGTTCGTTTCGTTCTTTCACGTCCACGCGAATAAACAAACAAAAATTAATTCGCCCACTGAAAACGAATGAAAAACCTTCCAAAGACAAGGAAATGTTCTGCGGTTTTTATAAGAACTCTGTAAAAGTTTCTGGATCCAAGATAACATGGTTAAAACGATATTAAAATATTTGTAGTCGAAATCCTGTTAACTTATCTGTAGAAAATTCTGAAAAACATGCATCGTCAAAAAGTCCTTTGTTTTTCCGTGACGATTTTTTTGTTAGTTCAAAACAATCAATCAGTAAACGGTCAATATTCCTTTCAACGGATATGGGACCGATATTTGGCAGACAAACCAAAATTTTCGGTGAGTGAGCGACGTATTGGCTTTATTACTGATTGACTGAGGACACTGCAGGTCAGTTAATCCTGATGAATGCTGTCGTGCGTCGACGTACGTCAAAGGCACCTCTCAATAGTTGTGGTGTCTTATAAAATATAGCTCGTGAACTGTTATAGGAGCTCTCAACTTCATTAGAAGCAATAGATAGCATCGTTTTCGCAGCAAACAATATAAAAATGATCTTTGAAGCGTCAGGTGGTCGTTGTGTTTTTCAAATGATTTCAAATTGAAAACAGCAGAAAACCGGACCCAAAAAAGAAAAAGAACCGTTTCCAGGACACCGACGACCGCTGGGTGTTTGTGCAACGACGCGGCCTGTTCATGCCGATGCTTCGCTTCGATCGTTTTGATTTGCCGTATTTCAATCAGTTTCAAGCAGATAACAACGGTAAAAAAACGTTGACCACCAAAATGTTTTAAAAGTCAATGACACACAAACACACTGGCACACAAAAAAACAATCATTCCGAATTCAGTGGAGAAACGCCGTTTGCACCCGCCACCCGCCAGCCGCTTCTATTGGGTGCAGCGACTGCCCCCGGTTTCGTTGCAGCCGGTGAAGCGGCACGCGCGTTGGCGGCCGTATACGGTGATTTACACGGCCAGGGCAGAGCCGGAGACGACTGCAAACAAGGGATTCATCAACGCTGGACGTGGCATTCACTACAGACCGGGCTGATGATAGGCATGAAACATTGGTGATCGTGGCGTAGGGTGATTGTTATTATTGGATTGCTTGATTGGTTGGAAAATGCTCTAGTAGTTTTCAAAGTTAGTAACGCTAAGTTCCTACCTAAATCCGTGAATTCAAGATTGAATGAAAATTGACAGAATTGAGTTCAGAGTGGCACACAAAAACACGCGGCGTGTGAGTGCCAGGTGTTTGTTATTTGTGGGTCACAAAAAACGAAACTAAAATATGGCAAGCTGAAATTTTTTGTCTTGTTTCTGTGTATTTTGTTGTCAACATTTGAGAGTTCACACAAAGAAAGTTCAAAACTATTCTAGTCGCTTGAACGTTCTCTTTTGTTTTATGAATGAAATTATGACGATCTGATTGTCTTTGTGTGGTTAAGTTGGTCAGCTGTTTGAAGCATTTCACACTCACACGCAGCATTGTGTGTGAAGTTCAGGTAAAGTCGTAGTCTCCAAAAAAACTGAGGGTCTGTTCTTTTCAACAAATAATAATAATAAAAGTGCTGCTACCATTAGGTCACCCGATTTTTGCCATTCACCACTATCACACACGTGAGTTGCAGTGAAAAACACGTTTGTATGATTGTGAGTCAGTTCAAAATTCTGTCATTCAAAACTTCACCGGAAGTTGAGGAAGGACAATATAAAAAAAACTTTTTTTATTGGTCGCTATCAAAACAGAAGAAACAGTTGCCCAACGGCCATTTTCTGAGCTTGTTCTAAAAATTCAAACACACATTCGAAAATGCAGCCAAATCGCATGCAAAACTGTGCTTCGGACCGTGAATATTAGTCACAATTTCCAAGAAAAAAACCGACTTGTTTGCCTGACTCAAAAACTTTCTCTGGCACAAACAGAGTACGGCACACATTGAATGCTGCTGTGAATTCACAACGCCGCGCCGCCACACACCAGGCAGCAGGCCCCACGAACACCCACGCGAAAGCTGGACGATGTCGGAAAACAAAAGCGTTTTCATTTTCCAGTTTCACGATGCTATAGACGCTGAACACAATATCCCGAGAGGAGTGTGTGTAACAGGCATATAAAATTCTGCCTGATAAACAAAGCCAGCAGTATACACTGCTTTGGTTGTATTTTCTGGCGAACATCACACCGAAAGTTTTTTGGCGAGGATTACCTTTTTTCCCTTGTTCTGCCAAATAATCTCCCACTGACCCGGGCCACATACCACCGTTCTAACTTTTTTTTAAATTTTTTTATTTGTTCGCGCGCCGTTTCCGGAAACCCTAAGGTACCAAACTCCGGCGGAAACGGGCAATACTGCCCCGAGCCCAATTTACCCTCAGCTCTGGAGGGAGTAGTAAACCATTAGATCTTGTTGGTCACTTTAGTTTCTCCATTACGTGTCTTGACCGCAGCGAGGTTCGAACTTTCCACCTACATTTGAACGAACCTAGCTGCACCTACACCTACCTACACAACTTGATTTTGTTTCATTGAAGTACGTGGTGGAAAGGCAACACTGACACACAGCCTGTGGCACGAGTTTTCGTGATCGTAATTATTGTACGCAGTTGTGCGCCATTCAAATGCTAAACATGTTCATAAACTTGATTTTCTAGTTCAGTAATCATCAGTTCATTCAATTGAAGAACGGTCAATAAATATAGATACCATTGCAACAATGCCACGTGCACGCTCTGGATTACAGGAGATCCATATTGCCATTTTGGGCATGAATGGAGTGGGAAAATCTGGTCAGTTTATTGAGTTCTTTGCAAGGTTCTCGGGAAAAAATCACAGAAACGACTGCATTTCATCAAAGTTGTTTCCATTTATTCTCCATCATTTTCAGCGTTAACAGTGAAATACATCACACGACGTTATATCACCGAATATGATCCGAATCTGGGTGCGCCGGCTCTTTTAATTAGAATTTAATTATTGTGAATTTACTCAAACGTGTCCGGACTAAAATGACGTCACTTGCTTTATTAAAAACGCCCGTTTGTCAAAGTACAGGCATTAAAATTTCAGTTTGGTGTGATTGATTCGACATTCACCATTTGTTTCCGGGAAGAAATCGGCTAAACGGAAAGTCTGGTTTGCTGTGAACGACAAGCGCATGTTTTGCGGCACATGACGTCATTTCAGTGGGACACGTTTGAAAAATACGCCATAATTAATGTGCTTTTATTATTTTTGGCCAAATATTAATTTTGATTAACAAAACTTGATTTTTAGCGCATGAGAAACCGTTTTCAATTTTTTTAAACCAAAACGTTTCAGAGGACACGTACTGCAAGCACGAAATAATCGACTCGAATGAATACATGATCTGGATCATGGATACTGTAGAAGGAGTGAGTTTTGAAACGAAACCTGACACGATTTTGAATCTAACACGCTGCTTGGCTCATGCAATGCGCTATGTCCAGCCAATCAGCAAAAATCGAGTAATATTCTGCAAAAGCACCGATCAGCTAGTTGAAAAAAAAACAATTTTTTGCAGCCGAATCGTGACCCAGCGCGCTACCTTTCTTGGGCGGATGTGTTTTTGGTCGTTTACAGTGTCACATCATTACAGTCGTTGCATTATGCTGAGATGCTGCTCCGGCAAATGAGTCAACAGGTATAAATGAAGTTTAGTTTACTGGAACTTTTACAGTATACAGTTGGTTGACTGAGTTGTTCCGGTTATCAATAGCGACACGTTACTAGCGGCGCATAGCAAAGGAAAACTACAGTCGAACTCTGAATTATTGGCTATGACGAGCTGATTGGTTGGTGATCACGTGTTGTATGCTTTCCGTGCAGACATTGCTGTGGAGGTGGAGTCTCTCCTGCACGAGCAGCATGCCATTACGTGATCACCAACCAATCAGCGGACAGCCTATAATTTAGAGTTGTAGACTGTATAGGATTGACTCACTTTGACATTTCACTCATGTTTCTCAGGAGCACAGTCTGAAGCTGCGCGACCACGTGAAATGTCTGGTCGGCACAAAATGTGATTTGGAGCGTTATCGGTGATGTTCTATTTTGTCTGTTTCCTTTGTGTATCTTGTTTTTTCAATGTTTTTAGTTATTTTTCTCAGACAAGTCAGCAAGGCCGACGGTGCGCAGGTGGCGAACTTGCACGGGGCGCAGTTCTACGAGACGTGCTCGACCGAGGGGTACAACATTGTGAAACCGGTAACTGAAAAAATGGCACTGGAGGACCACCGTCGCACTCGAATAATTTGCAAAATATAACTTGTTGAAAAACACGCCAAAAGCCATGCCAAAACTTCTTAAATGCCAAAATTGATTTCAAACTTGTGTTCCATGCCAAAATCGATTTCAAAATAATTAAAATTCCAAGTAACGTCAAGGGGTTGGAGCATCAGTGAAGTTTCGGCGTGGATTTGGGTACTTTTTAAAATGTGGCAACAACGAAAACTTGCACGCATTGCAATTCGCTCTGCCAAAGTGACAGTTTCTTTTGACTTTCCGATCTTCCACGAGTGCATCCAAAGCTCGATCGCACGCCGCAATCAGCCGGCGCATCAGCGGTCGCCGTCGCCACGCAATTATTCCAGCGACTCGGAGATGCAAACGCGACGTAAGGAAACAGAGCGAGACTCTGCAGACTGGACGGTTGCTTTATGGATTGCATAGGCTCAGAACATCCGGATATTTGACAGATCCGTAAAAATTCACCTGGATGATGATAATTCACACCATGATATGGCTCTTTTTGCGCAACCAACCAGCGTGGTGGATTTGAGTTTCTGAGATGTTAATTGGTCGTATACCAATTTCTGGGTTTTGACTTATACACTCAGCCTTACTTAAGCCAAGCCTTATAATACCTCACTTGATACTTCTTTCAAAGGTCGTGCCAAGCGCAGCAACACCGCGACCTCTCCGATGATCACGTCCCTCGTACTGCGGCGCACAAAGTCACCGGCGCCGAAAACGCACGCTGATACGCTGAAGGTGAACGTTTCAGGCAACGCACACAAAGTTTGCTGTTTGCGGTGTTTCGCCAGGTAGAGACAGACGCATAACCGCCGGGTGTGTGCCCCTTGGCTCGTCGTAGTACACCACCAGACAGAAGAACTGCGCTTAAAAACGATTCGTTAGGGCTCAGAGCACATAGAAGTTATTAATCGATCGCGGTGAAAAAAGAACAGCGGCAGACATACGGAAACAGCATGAAAGAGCGCTGCTGAAAAGAAGCAGACAAAAAACAACCGCTGCGCGATGTACAATTACGTTCTTTTTCATACTTTACAATTGTCCATTCCTGATCCGTCCAACTCTTTCCAGCTGTGACAGCAGCATTCTCGTTCCTCTCTTTTTCTGTGCTTTGTGATTTATTGACAAAAAAATCAGTCAAAATCAAAAGTTCTAAAAAAGCAACTTTGTTCTTTAACTGAAAATCAAATCAAGATTAAAAAGTTTCTAAAATCAACTGCGTTGCGCAATTCAACAGTTCCTAAAATCAACCCCCGTTGGCAGGCTCCGTCCGTGCCACCGGTGGCGTCACTTGGGCCGTCCTCCGTTGCCTCGTCGTCAGCCAATCAGCACAACGCCAACAACAATGGACACGCCGATTCGGCATCGCTTGGCTCGTCGCTCGGCTCTACCGGCTCCGTACCGCCGCCGAAAAAGTCCAGTCCCGGACTGAAACTGTTGAAGTTGTTTCAGCAGAATTAACACAGTATACGAGTCACTAAATATTGTTTCATGAATGCCGCTTAAGTCAAAAACGACGACTATTGTGTTATGAAATTTTCGAACGATGCTGTCGATATCAAAATTGCTCTTGTGTTCACCATCAAAATCTATTGAATTAATTATGCTGAAAAAATCGATCGCTTAAATCATAAATTATAAAAAGCAAGGTAACAACACTGACTGATTGCTGTTATTTTCGGTCCCCATTATCTGTGGAAGAGGACTAATCAGCTTGATAATTTTTTGCAATCTTACTTGCCACGTATTTTGCTCAAAGATTCAACCATATTGGTTTAAAAAATGAATGTTTCTTTTCTTTCTTTTCTTAGTCAGCGCTTTCATACAAAAAAAAATGTTCTGTAACACGACAAAGACTGTAAATGTGACGAAATTGATTTTCCAATATTATTTTTTGTTCATCGAGTTGCTCATTTTTGTACAGTATGTTTGTTTAAACCTGTCACTTTTTTGCAGAACGCAGAGCATGGGAAACTTTGAATTGCAAAGAAAAGTATCGGGTTTGTCTGAAATGAAACACTCCATTTGTGGCAAAATATGTTTCCTTGCAACTCCGACCCCGTCCTAAATCTTCTATCGCGAGCTCTGTTCTGGAAAAAGTGGCAGGTTAAAGTTTACGGTTTAGAACGTCCACATGTCCATTTGACCGTCACAAGCTACAGCAGAGCAGATCATTGTGTACAGTTTTTTGGTTACGCGTGGTGGTGAGAATAAATTAGATAAAAATGAGTAAAGTGCCATAACGTTAAAAAACAACGTGGATTATCGGCCTAAAACATTGTGAATCTTCTTATAAATTTTTCAACAATCTCGGAATTTGGAAACAAAAACAGGTTGGTTTTAAAGAGTAGGAACTGATGTCTGAAAACAGAACAGCACTGCACTGGGTAAAAAATAAGTCAACAAAGCACTCGATTCGGCATATTGAGTTACGTTTGATAGTATTGTTTCCAGTGACAAGTCCTAACCAAAATGAATCAGAAACTAAAAACTCAACACGCTGTTGACTTATATTGTGGTTGACTATTTTTTCCAAGTGAGTGAGTGAGAACAGAAAAAAACCGAACGCTACTACATGGTGGTCTGGGTGAAAATTGTGAATTGTCTCATGATCAATCAACCGTTCAATCAATCAATCAATCAATCAATAAATCAACCAATCAATCAATCAATCAATCAATCCAAATGTCATTGAACATAGTACAACTGTGGTCTCTCGTCCTGCTGTTTCAAGTCATTTTTATTGAACTTCGAATCGGCACGTTTCCACTCTCTGTCCCAGTCAAACGAGTTTGACAGCCAATCGTTTGGCCCGTCCCAGCCGCGGTATTGATACGGCCGTTTGAAAATGCGCTGAAAATCATTGTTGTTGTGGTGGTGGCTGTTCCTCTGAAACGGGAAATGTGCATTCGTTTGTCAACAGATTCTGTTTGTCAAAACACCGAGACAAAACATGGGTCGTCGTCTCACCGGACTTTTTCTGCATAACGAAGCTTGAAGTTTGACACAATCTTGTTGCTACGTAATTTTAAACTTGACCACAAACGTGGGCAAAACCAAAGATTTTGCCTGCATATTTCTAATTCAAAAACAAACCGCTCACCTTGCCGAAGTAGCGGTTCCACATGCGCGAGAACGACAAGTGGCCCTCGGCGGCCGTCGGGCCGGTGGTCAGAAGCAGCAGCGCAACGGAGCAGACGAACGAGACGAACAGCAGGCTGCTGCGTCGCATTATTTGGTGCAATATCACTGGATTCTTTTTTTCAAACGGTTTATTGAGACTATGGTTGAATGCGTTTTTTAGTTTTTTTTGGTGTGATTTTGACGCGGCACCAGCGGGACACGCGCGTGTTGTACCTGGTGTGTTTCTGAAGTTTTTATATTGGCGCATCTGCTTTTTATGAAAGTTTGGTTTCAAAAATATATCAAAAGATCCATCGGATCGGTGCTGTGTGGCTCAAAACAGTATAAGATGGATTTTTCAGCTTTTTTGTTTCAAAGCCCGTTTTTATCATGGGACGTTTTGTTTGTACACTTTTAATGAGTGTAACGCAAACGCATAACTGAATCAGATTTGTTAGATATTATATCGAGAAAAAATGCCTTGTTCGGAAGCCGGAATCGTAGTACCGTATTACCTCTATTAACCCCCCCCCCACAAATTAACCCCCCCCCAAAAAAAAATAAACCCCCACCCCCAGAAGTCGCTGAAGAAATAAACCCCCATGAGGGTTTATTAGAGGTAATACGGTAATTGAGATTGTGACCGCATGCTTATTGGGTCCGCAGTCCCCTGCTTGAGAGTTCGATCAGAGGGCTGCAATCGGTTTTTTCTCTGTGATCGTTCTTGCATGCGCCAACAAACTAGCAGTCAGCACAGCATGTTCTGTAAATATGATGTGCATCAGTGCTGCCGGACATATCAACAAAATCAAATCAACGGCAGAAAAGCACAAAACACACCTCGGAAGTTATGTTGCAATTTTGTGTTGTACTTTACTATGTATACCTTGCTTCCAAGATGTGTTTTGCTTCTCCAGAGCCAGTGTTTGCTGTTGATCTGGTGAAATTGAAAAATGTGACACAAAATGTGATGCTTTATATGTACGTGAACGTGAAAATGACATGATATTCAGCAGTTTCAGCACTGCAACAGCAAAATTTAGAACAAATTGTCAAGTGCAGGCAAACATATTTGGCACCATAACTAAAGTTACAAATGTGCTCGACTGAATAACTCATATTTTGTTTACAGTACAAGCAAATGCATGAAAATTACCCACATGTCAGAAAATATTTTCCTCGGAACCGTGACATGTGTGAAAATTCTATAGTCACGCATCACATTGACGCCATGTGCAGCAGCATGAGTCAAAAACGTGAATAAGCAATAAATTAGAGCAGTTTACCATACGTTCGTTACTGACGTGGGTGGATAAATTTAGAAGCTTTAAAAAGCGTTTGCAAAATATGAAAGCTGATTACAGTCAAATATCAGTCCTGCGGACTTTCATGGAGTATGTACTGTATTATGTATAGGCCTCAACTTTCGACACGATCATAACATGAATACTTCATAAATTAGAGGTTTCCGTGTGTTTCGCTTCGCGTGGGTGGTTTAAATTTGCAGTTTTCAAAAGGGCGTTGAAAAATAGTACGTATATGTAGGGATGGCATGGAAAAGAAACCGGTTTTTTCACGAAAAGAAACCGGTTTTTCAACCGGTTTCTTTTTGCGTCAAAAATAAAAAAACCGGTTTTTACGAACAGAAAATCTGAATTTTCAGCCGTCGAAATGAATCCAAAATTTCAGTCGTCGAATCCACAATTCAATTCTGTTATTCAGTTCTGTTGCCTGTTGGTGGCTAGAACACCGTTGATTATTGTTCACAAAACCGACAATAACAGGTTTTAGCTAGCTTATATCTTGCTCAATTGTGTGTTTGGCAAAATCCAGAGAAACATTCTGAAGCTGGAAACCCACTTTCAAAAAAAAAACATTGGTTAAAAAACAGTTTTAAAACCAAACCGGTTTCTTTTCACAAAAATTAAAAAAAACGTTTTTTTTCTATCCCTACATACGTAATATGAAAGTTGATTTCAGTCTCGAGACTCCAGGCTGCAATTGAAAGTTTTGATCCAAAATTAGGACTACCACCACCGAATTCCATCTTGTTCTGTTGACCCTTGCTCAATTGACCACAATGCAACGCAAATCTCACCAAACGCTTGAGGAGAACTAACTGACTGATAAAAAATAAAATGAAAATCTGAGAAAACAAACCATCATTGACGGGATCATAAAAAACTATTAGAGAAACTTAAAATAGAGCACAACTGAAGAGCATACAAGAACACTTTCTTTTGAGAACTATTTGAGTTTGCAAATGTGACTCTTCGGTCAATCACCAGAGTGTTTAGAATTTTGCTAATGGAATAAGACTTCATGATACGGTATACGGCGTATGAAACTGTCGTTTTCTGTCAAAAAAGCGGATAATATAAGTGGTGTGCCGATAAACCAATCACGGTTTTCATCTGAACAGTGTACGTTCTCACAAGCATGCATGCACAACAAGCCAAACAAGGCTGACAGAGGATAGACAGGTGACTTTTTTGAGCCGCTTTTTTTCTCAGCGCTTCAAATCGACTTTCATTGCAAAGCGCACATGGCGATAATGTCAGTTCATTCCGAGGAGGGTTGCTGTATAAGCTGACTGACACGTTCCGCTGAGTGCTAGTAAAGTTTGTTTTGGGGTAAAGTGTAACCGCTGCGGCCACGGTTTCATAAAAGCCGAGAGTCCCGAGACCACGCAGAAAAAAAGAGAGTTACTATTAGCTTTTCTTTGAGACCTGCGACTCAATGCGGTTGTGGACGTAAAACGAAACTCCGCTAAGTTGCAACAAAATGCGCATGGGGGCTGCATCCTGAATGAACGAAACGTCCATTCACGGAGAACAATAGGTCCCAAATTCGTTGTCAATTTTTGTAATTTATGGCGCAAACCTTAAATGCCGTCAGTGCGTTACCCTTCAAGACTTTGAACAACACAGAAAAGAAATTTAGCACATGTTTTCCTGCAGCTGAGACTGTGAAAGGAAAAAGCGTGTGGCCCACGGAGTGTCTGCTAAAACCGATCTGTGGTTGATGATTGGTTGCATTTGAATTGCGGGCGCGCCGAATGGACCGGTATCGTGATGCAACAACCAATCAGTGCGCAATGCTGAATCTAATTCAGAGAGCGCCGAACAGTGTGGCTCAAAACGACAGCCCAATAACAGGAAAACAACGTTCAATTTCCGGACCCCATACAAAGTGTGTGATATGCGCCTCAGTGGGTGGGCCAAAAAGTTTTTGTCCCTGTCAAAAAATTAGATTTCCGTGATAACAATAATGACAGAAGAATAAGAAAACGTGGGTGGATTTGAGATTATGCTGCTAAACATAATACCCAGATCCAGAGGGTTTAAAACTTTTCTGTATGCGGAATATTGAAAGCAAGTCTAGCGTGTTTCTTGAATAAAAACCAACTCAGATTCCTTCAAACAAAATTCAGCCATTCGATTTCGTTGCATCCAAGCCGAAGGTATCACTTTCACTCAACCATAAAAAGCCATAAAAACGAGATGAGAACCCCTTTGCAGCGACGCACTGTCTCAGTGTTTTTTTTTTAATTTTCAAGAACCAGCCATGCTTAACTGATATAATGACTTTACCTCTTTGGAAAATAATGCCAGCCATTATTTGCGGTCGAACTGACAAAACCCTTGCTCTAAGGTTGAAACACAATTGATTACTTGTGGTTGAATTGAACAAAACGAACACAATCCTGAATTGAAACTGCTCCGATATCACCTCAGCAGCATCTAGTGAAACGTGTAGAATTTAGCTTTGCTTCGGTCTGGAATACCGGCTGCCGATATGCAAGCACTATGTACATTCTTGCGTTCAGTGTTCATGTACACAACAACGCTGCCATCTGAGAGGTCCGAAAACTAACGAAAAAACTCTTGTTTTGACACGAAAGAGACTCTGTAATGAAGTTCACAAGAAAAGGTTGAGTTACAGCACAACACGGTCGGTGTCACGTCAAGTGAGCGCTAATCTCATGTTCAATCAAAGCAGTCTCAAACAACAACAAGGCACTTGATTCTTGACGCATTTTTTCCATTGGTGGTTCCAAAACAGGTTCCAAACAAGGTTTTGTGCACAAAGATGGTATGTGAAAAATGTTCCACACCGCAGAAGCGGATTGTTCTCTCAAATTAGTTGTGCATTCGCTTTGCGTTCTTTAAAATTCGTCTGATGTGGCATGTACAAACAGTACAGCGCTTGTAGTTTTGATATTTATTCGACACACATCACAAAACGAAAAACATAAAGGCCAGTCATGTATCACAGAAAATGTAGAAGTATATAATTTGTCACAATGTACTTGTACAAGCGCTCATATTTGATCTGTCTGAGGCTAAAAGCAATAAGCTAAACGCGAACAGGAAACAAACTTGACTTGTTGACATTTTTCTCCATGAAAGTCTCTCCACTCTCCTCCGCAAAGGCTAACACTTTACTTTCGGATGAATTTGCATTATCGTATCACATTTGCATGCATGCGTGGTTGAACTGCTGAACCTTTATCCAGAGCCTGCTAGGGCGGTTTTGAAACCGTATCATGTGACTTGACAAGATTCTAGATACATTCTACATTGAGCGTCGATTAGAAATCATTCCAACAGAAATATGTGACTTGTGATTTTTGGTCGAGGTTTGCGAATGATCATTTGAGAATTGAGAATTTACAGTGGAGATCCCTTGCCTGGAACGGACCATCCCGGAGCAACGGTAGATACCGTATTCACCGAGTAGCCGATGAGTCTTCCACTGAACAAGTGGCATGTTTGATGAACCCATGGCATTTTTTGTCAACACGTCATTTGCATAAAACTGACGACTCACCTGACGTGTGTGACACTCATGGCTATCTAGATATGATCTTTTATTTTGGTCCCGCAACTCAATGCGCGAATAGATGGGTAAACAGTTGCATGCAGGACGCGGGAATTCAAAATTGGTAAAGTGATCCGCCGAGTCCCCTGCGTAAAGCCGAGTCACTTCGGCAACTTTGAATTGCCACATAAAGATTGAAACTAGTTTTTTTCACGTCTCCACACGCATTCAGTCGCAGAACTTAAAAAATTGATAATACATGCGCGTGCTGCGTGCCTGAAAGTGAAAGGTCATCAAAAAGCAGCTCTTCGCGCTGCTAGCTCAGTAAAACAGGGGATGCGAACCGTGGAACGCCGATAAATAATTTCTCTTGAACCTGATCAGGCAATTTCTGCTTGATAATCGCCTGATGGCAATAATCGTTTATTATTATTTTCTTTTTTTAATATTTGAAGCACGCTTCCCACCAATTCCGGAAACCCGAAGGCACCAAACTCCGGTGGGTTTCGGAAACGGACGGCTCACCATCGCAGAAAACCAATACCGTCGCCACGTGAGGGGGACAGCCTCTAAGAGTCATTCTGTCTTTTCCTCATCAGCGCAAGAAACCGTTGAAAACTCTTGATGACAAATTTCGGTCTTTAGCATTGTTTTGTTCTTTTTTACTCAAAACAAATTGAACAGTTGGATGGCAGTTGGATGTACATGTTTTGCCAAGGGAATAAATAATTTGGCAGAATAGTTATTCGCAAAACAAAAATAAACGAAAGGTTTTCGAAAGCGAAAGACGAATCGAATTTACTGGCATGTAACGCTGGTTAGTTGTGTACTCAACGTAGTTTTGAAAACATAATTTTCGGAAGTTTAAAAATACCAACGGAACAGCCTTCTTGAATGCGAAAAACAATCGATGGTACAAAGTTCGTATATTCTAATTTCAACAATATTTGCCAGGGTGGCACGTTTACTACTCACTATTTGCTAACTTACATGTAACAGTATTATTACTTTTTTAATCTAATGGCTCGTTGCTTTTTTTGTTAAAACCCCGAAGTTTGAAACAGAAATATCGTGTTTTTATTTTTTATTTATTAATTCAAAAAAATGCACGAAATGTTTTTTACAACAGAAAGCCAGCACTAAAATCAAACAGAAATGCAAAAATCCAGGTGACAACATGATAAACCGGTTGCGTTTATTGAAAATCAGTAATTTTAATTGTAAAATTAAAAAAGTACTTTGACAAATTCGATTAAGATGGAGTTCACAAAAAGCTTTCGTTATACACAAAACTCACAGGTTACAGACAGTATACTGGGAGCTGTCAGACAAAAATGACATCATTACTGAGACACAGACTCTCATGCACAATCCAAAATTTGAAAAAACTCACAAAGATCGGGGACGCAGAAAAACTGAAGACAAGATGTGTGACTGGCAGCACCAAAAAACACAAAAGTGATCCAAGTTTCGCGCAACAATAAATCAATAACATAAATTAAATACTTGCAACCGCTGAACAAGACCGCGGGATCAGAAAAAATATTGACATGGAATTCAAATATACGAGCGATCAAAGAAGCAATATTAGAGAGTCAAATCAATCAATAGCCAGCCAATAAATCAGCTAATCAATCAACACATAATACATGATCACAAACAACATCATCAGGTTTTATTTGATTGAATTTTGCCGACATTCCATCAGTTTTCGGATCATTCAACAAAGGCGTCATCTTAGATTGCATTGCGAAAACTCGCAAATCCAATTCGTTTCTTCAATTTTCTAAAAGGAAGAGAAAAGCGCAAAACTGACCAGAGTTTTCCAACACAGACGGCAAGAAACGTGAGTGGGGCTCGACAGTAAATCAGTCAAAAATTTGAAATTGTCTATTTTCAGAGCTTGAAGCTTCATGCTTCACAGCAGGACAAAATGTGTTAAAAATGTTTAACTTGCCAGTGGGAGCTGTGCTCTGTGTGTGCGTGCGGCAAGGGTGTTCATAGCCTGGCGGTGTCTCCCAAACACAAAACGAACACACAGGCACATGACACACAGACATCCAGACAATCGTGCAAGTGAATTTGTCTTCGAGATTATGATCCTTAAAGTTGTTACGGTATTCAGGCTAGAAATTGATCAGGACAACGATCACTGCCTGATAAGCGTTCAACAATTAGCTACGCTAAAAAACTTCCAACTTCACAAGACGGCTGAAAAAGAAAAGAAAAAAACTGGAACCACAAAAGGATTAATGCATGCGGTGCAAAACAATGAGTAACAAAACAACGCACACAAAAAACCTGAAATTGAGAAAGGCGAAAAACACGTGATGGCATTCTTACGGAAACCACGTAACACCTGGGCAAGCAAAACAACCAAAATGGCGTGCCAGACAAACATACTCAAATTCATCTCAACAAAAAATAACATTGACAGTTGCCGATTGGTGGTTGGTTGAATTTTCAAAACGATCTCTCATTCTTTATGGCGCGAAAACATGCTCAACGTGTTGCTCTTGTTCCATAATTTCTTCTTCGCCTGGGACTCCGGCGAGAGGCTGAAACAAAGCAACAGAAAGAATGATAAAATAAACAACAGTTGACTATGAGAAAAGGAAAACATCAAACACAAGGTCAACCAGTGAACATTCATTCATCTGATTATATTCACTTCACCACATTGTTTTATAAATATGACTACTTCAGTATAACTTCACTTACTATTACTGCTACCACCACTTTAGTTATTATAACTTTACTTACTATTACTTTACTACCACCACTACTATGACCTATTTTTTTAAACGTAACGTGTCCCACTGAAATGACGTCATGTGCCGCCAAACATGCGCTTGCCGTTCACTGCAAACCAGACTTTCCGTTTAGCCGATTTCTTCCCGTACACAAATGGTGAATGTCGAATCAGTCACACCAATATGATATTTTAGTGCCTGTACTTTGACAAACGGGCGCTTTTAAAGCACATGACGTCATTTTAGTCCGGACACGTTTGAATGAATCTACAATACTTTATTTACTACTATAACTTTTCTTACTGCTACTTTACTACTACTACTACTTCACATCAAGAACGCTGATTCGTAATGCATCACGCTAAATGAACCGATCAACTGGTTCAGGTGAATCAACAGCTCCAATCAATCAATTACTCAATCAATCAATCACTCAGAAATCCTTGAAGGAACAACTTACGACAAGAGCTACAAATGAACAGAGCTAATTGTTTTACAGTCAAAGTTTCACAGAGCAGCAGTCAGCAGACCACCAATGCAAGAAAAAAACACATCCTAAACAAAAACGGAAATATGTGTGAAAGTGCCTGAGTGCAAGAAACAAAAGCAACGAAAAGAAACAAAAAAACACAAACTCTTTCAAGTACCTCCACCAAGCAACGCCGGAAGGAGATAACTTCAACAAATCAGTGAATAAGTTCAAAAAGAAAACTCTAGTCGGAAAATCGAATTGTTCTGAAATCCTGAACAGACACAGCAGCACCACACACACACCCGCACAACGCGCACACACGACACCACTGCCACTGAGTGCCCTGTCGACGGAACGAGCACGGCCTCCAAGCGAGGACTCTATCAAAACCAACCCCCCCCAAACGAGCACTCACTCCTGCGACGCGTGACTGGTCAGACTGGTGCGGCTGTCGGGCGACTGCACCAGCGACGGGTACTGCGTCTTCAGTTCGCTCAGATGCTGCTGCTGGATGTCGCGCTCACTGCGCTGCTTCTCGAGGCGCTCGCGGAGGTCGCGTTCTTGTTTTTGCAGCTGAATCGCAATCAGTGGTGTTTGTGTGTGTTTTGCGGTGGAAACACAAATTTCGTGAATCAATCAGGTTGCAGAAACGGAGACTGTCAAATTTTCTATCCCCTCTGGAACATGCTTGTGCGACGGCGCGGCGTGAACCGTGGTGCTCTTGCCACCATACGACACGCCTATCATGAAATTTGCGGGGCAATCTTGGCACCGCATTGCGTCAAGGTGTGCCACGCGGTTCACCACACCATCGCACGGGCATATGCGCGGGAATAGTAACTGCGTTCGAAATAACAGCTTCTGATTTCAATTTTCAATTGGTGCAACTGCTTTCTTTGAAATTTCAAATCTAGGCAGGCTGATTGGTTGGGAAATCATCGCTGACGGCCGCATTATGGAGCACTCAACTCTGACGCAAATCCCAGCCAATCAGCATGCCGATATACGGATACTTTTAGAAAGAATAAAACGCAACAACCAATAAGCTTTTCAGAACGAGCATACTTCAATCTCCTTCTGTTTCTGCGCCTTCTCACGGTCGCTGGCTTTTTCGATCAGAATCTGAAAAAAGAGAACTGATCACTGAAAACAGTATAAAAGCAGCAAAATGAAGTCAGACACACGCCACGGGAATCGGTTTTTCAATCTGGATCGAGTAAATAGAAACGAGAAACTTGACGAATCTAAACACACGACGACACCGACCCGCTCCATGTCCCGTTTCTTCGCCTCCATGTCGGCAACGTGCTTGTTCTTCTCGGTTTCCAGCTGCGTGAACGGGTCTCTGCAAAGATATAAAAATCAGAAGTTTTTCTTTTTTACCCTGATTTTTGACGTAAATTTTATCACAACGAAAGTTTTCAACGACAACATTGCTTCGCGGTGATATAGCGACCGTAGGGTCACTGCTTCCCGCATGACAGAGCGGGGATTGGCGTGGCGAGGGTATTGGCCCGCGGGATTGTGAGGCGTATGTTCCCGGGCACACAGTAAAATTTGCTACCCGGGTTTCCGAAATCGGTGGGGGTGGGGTGGGGTTGGGCAGGGGAGAGGGGGGGGGGCGTGCTTCAAACAAAAAAAGAAAAAAAAACGGCCGACTTTGTCTCGCCGGCGGCGTCGGTGGTCTGCGGCACGCCAGCCTTGCTGAGCAGCTGCCTACAGCGAAAGTTCTCGTAATGCACGGAGCGGGTGATGTCGATCAGATCGATCAGGTTCGTTCTGGAGCAAGATAAAAAGAAAACTGTTCGGCGATTCGTGTATTCGGAAATGTCGCGCTGATTGGCTGCTGCACCATCAAGCACCAATTATTAAGCAGCAATGCACTGAACGAATGCACATTGAAAACTCGTGTCACCCTCCGCACGTTTTGCCACGACTCGTTTGGAATGTTCAAAACCACTCAAATTACCTGTTCAACAGTAACAAACAACTCACCGAATAATCATGTTGCGCAACGCTATAAAATCGTTGTGATCGAGATTTTCCACTGAAAAAAAAACAAATTTTTATGCTGCATTTCACCGAGGCACACAATTTTACCATAAAAATGCATTCAATTAGCCACTATGCTTTCTCAAAGCTTCACAAAGTTCTGGGGTATCTTAATCTAAAGCTTCACAAAGTTCTGGGGTATCCTAATCTAAAGCTTCACAAAGTTCTGGGGTATCCTATCTATATTCCTATTGTAAAGCTTCACAAAGTGCTGGGGTATGTATCCTAATCTAAAGCTTCACAAAGTTCTGGGGCCATCCTGATGAAAAACTTCGCCAGTTTTCATTCGAGAAGTGATATTTGAACTGTCATACTAGTGTTCCGGTCACACGGTGTCAATAGAGCCATGACAGTTCAGACCCGCTCATACTGACGTATGCGAATACGGCACGGCACGTCAGGTGTCGTGTTTTAGCAGAGCACTGTGCACGCAGACGTGCCGGTTTTGACGTACAGTCTAACTCAATAACACATGCAACTAGCTGATTGGTTGGTGGTCACGTGATGCATCGATTCTACGCAAACTAAAACTCCGCCTCCACAGCAATGCATGCAGAGAATGCACGCCAAAAACCAGTCAGCTAGTTGGATATGTTATAGAGTTTCGACTGTACGTCGGCATGAACGTGCGTACCTTCGACGACGCCCCACGGGTAGCGCCTGCACCGGACGCGTCTCCCACCCTCCGTCTCCACGGTGCTGTTGCTGCCGATCACCGCGAACGGCACACGATCCTTCATCTTCTGAATCTCCTGTTGTTCGTCGTCGTCACTGCTGTCCGGAAACTGATAGCACTTGATCTTGTGCTCCGTGATCTCACGTAGAATCTGTGCGGTGAAACGTGGAAAAAGTACAGTCACTAAATGAACACGAGTATTTAGAATGCGTATTCAGAGTTGAGAATAAGTGCGAGTGACGCCAACGTTGTTAAATAGGTCACTTATCGAATCTTCCGGCATATCCCTTGTCCGATAAATGCCTCATTTGCGCGAGCGCACGGACCAGACCAGACAAGGAGTCTGAGCGAATCAAGAAAATTACTCTTCCGAACTCCAAACAGCCACCCACAAACCATTCGTTTGAAGCGGATCAGCTCGTCCGGCGTCAGCGTATCCGCCTTCGCGATCACCGGTATCACGTTCACGCGATCGTGCAGGTGCTTCATGAATTCAACGTCGATTGGCTTCAGTCTGAGAAAGGTTGGAACGACTGATAAGCACGGACAGTTTTTATTGTTGTTTCAGATTTCGTCACACCAAAGGTGCGTTCATGTGAGCGTTCATCGGCGAGCAGACTGACGGACAAACGTGAACCGACAGAAATGGTGGCCTGCTGGAACACACACGCTCGAGCGTGATGTGTGACGCGAACTACAGTCGAACTCTAAATTATAGGGAATCAGCTGATTGGTTGGTGAATGGTGATCATGTGATGCATGCTTTCTGCGCAAACCAAACTCCGCCCCCACAGCAATCTGTGCGCAGAAAGCATGCATGCACGTGATCATCAATCACAATTCCCAATATTGTGTGAAAGTGTGAAAGAATGAACAGAATAACACGAAAGAATCAATCAGCTTAAAAAACACGTCAAAATTGACACACAATTGGGTTTCTTAACGTCTTTTCTCTTTCATTCAAATTTCGCGCGCTACATGCACCCTGAAAAAAGCTGCCATGTTTAATCGGCCATTCCGTATCAATGTTCACGTGTCCGTGCGGTGCGCGCGCGGACGCCATGTCAGTGTACACGTGCTCACATGAATGGTCCTTGATGTTTGTGTTTGTCAACGCGATTCACCACAGTTGTTTGATGTTACAATTTATTTGGAACGTTTCGATGCCACTCGGACACCTTCTTCAGCCAATCCTTGGGCTGTGTATGGGTAAACAACTGTGGTGAATCGCGTTGACAAACACAAACATCAATGATAATACACACCCACAGCTTATACGCAAATATCAAACATGAATGGTCCTCTATACCACTTACATCGTGTGTTGAGCTCGACTGCATTTGAATTGCCGTCACGCATGCTGCTGCCAATCAGAATAATTTCCTGACTCTACAACCCCCCCCCCAAACGACCCTCCCAGCTACCCATGTCCAGAGGGCGTGATAAAGTAGAGGCAACAGTGGACACGTCGGTCGGCAATGCGCTCCTTGCGGTGGATCTTCGTCTCCTCCGTGAAGTACTCGGTGTACTTGCGGTCGACGGCTTGCAGGATCGGATCCCAGCTGGACAAGAAATTGCGTCATGCGTAGTCCAAAAACACTGGTGTGCACAAGAAATACAGTGAGCTTTACAGATGTAAACGCTTGTCGTCGAGCTAAAACCGTGAAAACCACATCGGCCAATAGAGCACACACCCCGGGAGCTCTGCTACAAGTCCGTCAGAAATGAAATGATAATAATGCAAAATGATAACGAAAGACAGAATCGGAATCGCAATGAAACGCCCCCGACAGACCATTTACTGTTGTCGATCGCATCACCAAAGCCGGGCGTGTCAATCAGCGTCAAATTCAACGTCACCCCATTCTCAATCAATCTGATCGTCTGCTCGTGCACCTTGAAATCACAGTTTTTTCATTAAAAAGTTCATCCGTCTTTTGCAGGCTCTCAATTGTGAAGACACCAGGAAAATCAGGAAAACACGGCACCACCACCACCGATCAGTCAGCGAACACATCAATGCAGAATCTAATGAACCATGAGAAAGCAATCATTAACTGCGGTTTTTTTCTGAATCTCAACAACAAACACGACCTGCACATCGCTCTATTCACAAAAGTTCTAAGTTGCGATTCGATTGGCGCAAGCGCACCCGATCGTTCGTACCTGCATCGTTTTCGGCTGCGTTCTGCTCTCAACGGAGGAGCCGGTCGGCGCGTAGACGTCCGTCAGGAAAAGCGAATTGATGAACGTCGACTTGCCGAGACCGCTCTGGCCTGCAACAAACGTCGCACCGCTGCTGATTGGTGGCATTTTTGGAAAACGAAATTTGCGGTGATTGGCCGTGAACGGATTCAACTGTTGTAGCGAATCACTGATCAAATGCATATTTCCAAAATTTCACCATATCGTGTTCACGGCCGAAATTATCATGTCCTATGCGAAACGGACGTAATTTCTTCCAAAAAACATGCCAATTCGTGCACGCAAGCATCTGCCCAATTGCACAATCGCCAACCACCTTCGGCTCACCAACAACCATCAGCGTGAAGTCGAAGCCCTGCTTGATGGCACGTCGAAACACCTGATTCGGTATGTTCGCGAAGCCGACGTATCCGACGATGTCGCGCGCGTTTGGCGCCGTACTGTAGTCGCGTTTGGGCACTGCGTATGTCGTGCGCACTTGACTCGCGTCTGCGATGAGAAATGGCGGCCGGAAATCGCTGATTTTTCCATTGAAAAACCACCAAACTCCCTGGTCTTTGAATTTTGACTCACAGATTGCCGCTCAATTCAGCCAATCAGCGTGCCGGACTTTTTTTTACCATGTGAATTACTGTGGACGGTCTGCTGTTTTTCTTTGTCAATTTTTGCTACGCACGCACATCATGTCACTCAACGTATAATACTCAGCTAAACTCGATCGCTTCACTAATCACCAATCATTGCACTGAATTCAGTCGATTCTTTCAAACAGTCACTGCAAAACCTATGCCGTTCTTTTCACCTTTCTTTGTGACGCCATTACTGTTGGCGGCACTTGGCGGTGACGTGTTGGGCGGAGTCGGTATGGGCTGCTTTCCGCTCGCTGGAGTACCGCGGTAGCCGGTGATTGGTGGGCGCCCACTGGCTGCAATTTCAAAATTTGCAGTTTTTTTCAGAATTCCCGCTAGGAAGCACACTGTTTGTACACTCAGTTTTGTTTAGATGACGGGAAAGCACCAAGGTCTGTACACAATGCTGAATTCCTAAAATTTTGTTCGATAATTGTCTCCATTTGCGAGCCGCTGGCTTGCCCGCTGTTGCTTGGTCGCGCTTTTGTATTTACATTTGAACACAAAAAAACGCCCACGTTGATTAGTCCGTCTGACTTTTCAGTTCACCAATCAAGTCGCACAAATCGTGAATTCCGCAGCAGCGCACATGCCCTTGTCAGTTCTTGGAAAAAAAGTCGCCAGCCACAAAGAAAATTTTGACCATATTTTCAAGGAGTACCAAGAAAACCACCCGAACACACGAACTCGTCATGTCACCGCTCGTGGCCTGGTGGTAGTGCGTTCGACTCTTGTCTGTGCGCTCGGGGGATCGAGCCCCGCCGAGGGGTGTAGGCACTTAATGACAGAGAAAACTCGATGGGCGCCCTACTCAATGGCGTTCTGCACGCTTCTCTGGGTTAGCCATGGCTAAAAACATCGCCTAAAAATCCCAACAACAACAACAACTCACTCGTATGCGCTGCATAGCCGGTGACCACACTGGCGTCACCATTTGCCATCATTTTCGAGTGTCCACCTGGCGTCGACGACAACGCCAACTGGCTTGCGAGACCGTTCATGGCGTCCTCGAGTTCGTCCGCTTGCTGTTTGTTCTGTTTGAAGAATTCCTCGCGTCTGCGGACGGAGTTGTTTGAATGTGCCTGAAACATCACGTCGCCTTGACCGGTTACCGCGCGCTCAGTTTTATGCTGCTACGTTTGCTTGTGCGTCTTTCGATTGAACAGTGCACTGGTTGGTTTGGTTTATATGCTTTGTTTTGAATCAATCAATCAATCAGTCAATCAATCAAAAAAATCTAACACACCATTTTAACGCAATGAACTGATTGGCAGTAATTGGTAAGTTTTATGAAACGATGATTGGCGTTAGCATTGAGAAATGCAACGGTGCGACAATCAGCTGTGTCAGATGCAGATGATTTGAAAACTTGAATGGTGTTGTTCTAGAGATCCTAGACATCCTGCATTCAGAAATTCATAAGCTCAAAACTTAGCTGATTTGCTTGCTAACTTGCTTGCTTGATAACAAAGTCAAAACAATAAAATAATACCAAACGTGAATATGGTGAGTAAACGTGAACGAAAACATCTTATTTATGAAGTTATATTCACAGTACTGGTACATTCACACTTACTAAAACAGCAAAGCTGAAATGCCAACATTATTAGTCATTGAAGAAACGAGACAAAGTTTTGCCAGCATAAAGGCCAGCAACGAAAGGCTTCACGATTACGATTTACTTTACGATGCAGAAGAATCAGAAATCTGAGAAGATCTGATGGTCTGACTGAAGCCGCCCTAAGCAAAAAATACACAAAGTAAAAAACCCTCAAATGTGACACCCTGATTGAGAGCGTCACGGTCGCTTGACCAAACAGAGAGTCAAATTCAAATACAGCCATTCAGTAAGGTCTGTTTGTGTGTGCAGTATTTCACGTGCTTATCAGTTTAGCACATCTTGAATGAACCAAAATATTCTTTCTAGTGTTACCAAGTTTTACTTTGTTCACAAAAACCAAAGACAACAACAACAAGTCTAGTTTAAAAGTGAAAAAAACAGACGCATCTAACAAAAAAAGTGGCCCGTACTGCCCTGGGTGGCCAACTTCAAAGCTAAACACTGAAAAACCACACGTCTAGAAGAATCCTCATTTTCACACCAAGGGAGAGAAGACCAGGGGAGGAGAGACACTTTTCCTCGAAAGCCAAACCCGAAAAAAAAACAAATTACTCAACAAAATTTGCGCATTGGTATTCTCGTAAAAGCGCAGTTCAAATGAAATAGGCTAGCAGGGGAGGAAACGACTTGGAGCAAAAATGAGTAAAATATCGTACAGTCGATTATCACAATTCTACGCCCACAAACGGAGTATGGCATCTAGCGTTTATGGTCTTGACACGATTTCTAATCGCACCTGTCCCTGATCGTCAGGGCGAAATCATGGAGAACTGAAGAAGATGACTTTTTTCGATTTCTTCAACAAATCTTTCTCGACAGACATCAATCAACCGACAAAAGCAATGAGATCATGTAAAGAAGACCAACGACGGTAAAAACCATATTCATTGGGCCAGCGTTTTGATATTTAACCGAAGATTTTCTTGCGGTCCAGTTTCGGATGGCAGTGCCAGGAAGTGAAAGCACGAAATGGAACATGTGTTCAATTCTTGAGCACAAAACACTCGCTACAAAAACGTCTCATTTTGTTTCATGTGAAAATACCAACCGCGATCTTACAGAATAATATAAACATGTGAAACGGAGAATAAAAGCCATGGCCACTGTGGGTATTTTCAGACGGTGAATAAAGAAAAAAAACGACTAGCTAGCTGACAAGAAGAGATTTCTGATAAAAAATGTTTTCAAGGCCAGAACTCTTTGTCAATCAAAGATGTAACAGAATTACATTTTTTTAATTACGTTATTTTGGCATGAAAAATAAACAAGAAAAAATCCCTTTTTATGTGAGCATCTAAATCTTTAGTTGAAGGGCATGCACTGTTGGTCGGCACGAACACGAAATGTGGAAAAGGTGTTCATGTGAAAATACCAACATCGACATAAAAGGCGAAGAAACGGCATAAAAAGAACAAATCATCAGGTGAATGCATTGAATTGATCATACCAGAAATGGCACAGCACAATACAGCCAATGAACTGCTGTTCACATGCGGTGGCGACAAGCTCTGGGAAGGCCTGGACGTATGCAGCCGCACGTCAAAGGCACGTCTCCGTGCACGATATTATGAAACAACACGAGACAGAGATGCAACGGGCCGTGCGCCGCGTCGTCTCTTGAGTTTTATGGAAAATAATATTGTGCATTTATTCAAACGTGTCCGGACTAAAATGACGTCATTTTCTTTAAAAAAACCCGTTTGTCAAAGTACAGGCAGTAAAATTTCAGTTTGGTGTGACTGATTCGACATTCACCATTTGTTTACGGGAAGAAATCGGCTAAACAGAAAGTCTGGCTTGCAGTGAACGGCAAGCGCATGTTTTGCGGCACATGACGTCATTTCAGTGGGACACGTTTGAAAAAATATGTCATACACTAAAACATGAGACGGGACGTGACGTTACGTGTCATCCCGTATACGCAGAATAAACGGGCCCCAGTGGCTAAAAATTAGCGACACTGGTGACAGTGTTCACTTTTAGCAATGATTTTTTTCCGGAAACGTTTTTTATACATGCATTCATTTTCTAGTAACCGGCGCCCTTGTCGATGCGACAAATCGTTGGAATACGTGAATAGAGCTGGAAATTGCGTAATTTCGTCTATTCGACTGTACAATAAAGGCATGACTCAGACGCAAAACAGAGAAAAGCACACTGGCACAACAAAAGCTGAGCAAATAGTGAACATGTGGGGTACAAGGCGCACATATCAAAAGCAGGCGTGTGCGTCTCTCTCGATCATTCACATGGAACCAACCAACTGAAACAAGGTTTGTATTCGCGATTTAGAAGAAAATGATCTCATGTCGTCTCATTTTGGCCGGAAAGCTGTAACTCCGAGGAAGTCAAACAATGGCTGGTTTTAAGAAAAGTCAAAATTTTCAACAAAACTCAGTGGCTGGTTTCCCATAAAGTCGACACAAAATCATCCATAAATTATGGCAATCATCAGGCGAAATGGAAACAAAGAAGAAATTTTGTCATAATAATACTATCGAATATTTTTCGATGACCATAAAACGCACTGAACATGGTTTACCAAGCCGAAAACGTCCAGTCGTTCGATCTAATATAAAAGCGACCAGACAGAATGTATGAAAATAAACACATTATTTCGCGTCTGCTAATGCAGTGCTGCGACTGCAGACCACAAGAGCAGACTGAACTCCCTGGGGGACTGACTAGTACATTATTCTGAAACGTGATACCCCGTCGCAGCAGCCGTTTTGCGGTTTACAATCAAACAAACCGAAAATCCACCCTGAAAACAAAAAGAATAACACCTACAGCGCAAGAACACCACGACCACGAGCAGCATTTTTGCTAATCGTGATAACAGCTAAGCTGATCGTTTTTCAACACTAAAAGTCAACCGACCTTCGTTGGCTGGCATGTGTGGGTTGAGCTTTATTGACAACAGTCCCAATTTTTTAATGAAAACAAAATTGAATAATGGAATTTAAGAATAATGAATATGATACGACACAAAAATATTAGCTGATTCAGCTGAAACCGTCTGAATAATTCAATGACTGACTGTTTCTGCAAAGCCGCTAACCAGGAAGTTGCCGTAAGAAAAACAGATGAATCCGGAAATTGCAGTATAAACCTCCCATGCCAATGACACCAAAAAATATATATTCTGAACACACCAGCAAACAGTTGCTTATGCTTCCGATAATTTTGCAAACCACAACATTGAAAAAACCACAAGGCAAAAACTGGCTTGAAGCAGATGCAAATGTGGGGTGGCCGGGCAAATTAGAACTAGTAGTAGGCTGAGCATAAAAAGTTATACGACCACCTGGTGAAGCGTTTTTTTTTGTCGAAATAAAAAAATATATTAACAACACAATCCAAGTGAGGAATAGGGAATCCGTCCAATTCTAAAAACAACGCCTGAATAGACGCACGAAAAATAACAAATCGGAGTGGAATGCGACCAGCTGTACTGCAATAATCACAACAAAATCACACTGGATTTACAACTCCAATTTGCACAGCAAAACACGCAGGCCAACAAGTTTTTTTGCCAGTGTTTAGTTGAATGCAACACCATTTTTAGCCGATTTACGCGATTTTGTCAAGCGTGAAAATTACACCGTGCCAAAAAAGTAAACTCAATGACTGAACGGTGGGTTTTCAATGGCAGTTCATTGATCGGTGGGTAAGAAAAACATGCCGCAGTTCGGAAGGGTAAAAATGACGACGACGCTGACAATCAAACATGGAAACTAGAAAATAAAAAGAAAAGGCTAAAAAACGAATCAATGATCAAGATTTAATGACTATAGTCGGACTGGATAATTTCGGGCATTAGCTGATTGGCTGGTGCGTTACCGTAATCAGATTCAAACGCGGGCCATTCAAATTGCACTTTGCTTTTTTTAAATTTCTAATTTTTGAGTGTTTGTGTTGATGAATGTTTGAATTTTCAATGGACAAAACTTGTTTGTGATTTATGCAATGCAGAAAAATTAAAAAAAGTAAAGTTTAAGGCGAATTATTATTTTTTTCAGAAAAAAGAACGACGACGACGGTGACAAATGTAAATCGAAAATTTGGCCATGAAAGCTGCTGTTCCGTATTTTTAAACTGCAACAAATTGTCTATAAACAGCTCAAAGATGCAGAAAAACTAAAAGCAGCTGTTTCTAAAGGCACAAGTTCAGTTTCCGAACAAGTACGACGGCGACGGCAACGACGACAACTAAAAATGTTGTTGTGTTTGATTTTTAATTGAAAATTTTGTTCATGATGATTTATTTTGTGGGAAAAATTTGAAAAGCAATCGGTTTTCAGACGAATATTCACTTTTCGAACGTCGAGAGCGCATCACCGTCGCCGTCGTTCTTTTTTCTGAAAAAAAAAATAAAAATTCGCCTTAAAATGTACTTTTTTGATGTTTCTGTAGTTTTGCCCATTAAAAATCCAAACATTCATCAACACAATCACTCAAAAATTAAAAATTTTAAAAAAGCAAAGTGCAATTTGAACGGCCCGCGTTTGAATCTGATTACGGTAACGCACCAGCCAATCAGCTAATGCCCGAAATTATCCAGTCCGACTATAGAGAAACTGAAAGACAAGAGAACAACTGACCAAAGCTAATCAATCGCGCTGTGTCGCACTCTTAAATTACCGGATAGCAGCTGATTGGTTGGTGATCACGTGATGCATGCTTTCTGTGCAGACCATTGGCGCGGAGGCGGAGCCTGTCCTGCACGTAAAGCATGCATCACGAGATCGCCAACCAATTAGTTAATCGCCTGTAAAAGAAAATGCTGGCCTGGCACTGGGACTTTCGGCGCGTTTTTCTTTGCAATAAATAGACTCACGCTCATCGCGCCCGCATTGTTCGGAGGCGCCGCGGCACGAAACGTCTCCATCAGCATTTTCGGCGCCACGAGCGGCGGCACCACGGCGGGTCGCGGGCTCGAAATTGCGGGCGCCAATGGCTGACTGCTGGCCGCAACGAACGGGGGGAAACGGGCCAACCCGCTCATCGGCGGCGGAAGGGGGGGCGGCGGCGTCGGCGTGTGCTCTGGAACTGGAACTGCGGCGCGCGTTGGAGCAGGAGAACGCGGACACACGGTGTGATTTGGCTGATTGTCGTCATCCGAAATTCAGCAAAATATACAGCAATTTGAAAACTTTCAATTCACAAACAACCGTTTTATTTTATAATTTCAAAACCAACCAAAAAAGTCGGTATTTCTTTTTTCGACAGTTTTTTCGACCATTTTTGCTTTACGAATGTTCAGACAATACCCAAGATGCCAGATTCTGCCAAGTAGCATTTTTATAAGAAATTTTACTGAACATCATTTCACTGCTTTTTTTGTCAGAAAAACATCAGCATGTTGACTGATCGAAATTTAGCAGAGAACAGAACTAAGCAAGCGAACAACTGCAATGACTGGGCTCCTTCGCAACTTTCATTGAAAAAAAACTTGCTTTGAATAGTTCGTCAAGAAAAAAAGCAACGTGGTGTTGGCGTTTCCTGATGCAATTACCGTGCTTAGCGTTGTCATTTTGTTGATCACTTTCAGTGTCACTGCTGGATGTGAAATCGAGTGTGGTGGCTGGCGACTCTGGAGGCCGTCGCTCTGCTGTTGTTGTTGATGATGATAATGCGGACGTCACGTCACGGTTCATCTCGTTTCAGATTCAGTTGAGTTTTTTTGTTGCTGTTGAATTTTGATGAGCTGTGTATCGGACTGATTGATTGAGTAGTTTGATCGAGTCTGGTTGCGGATGAGAATTTCACTTTTTCATGTTCTTTGTGGATTATAACAACAACAATCTATCTATTATACTAAGATAGTAGCTGCACGTTCGTGTGGCACTTTTTTGCAATTTGAATTGGCGCCCATTTTTGCTATTTAAGAAATTTAAGAAAGTGCATCTCAATCTCAATTCTCTTTGCCTAATATCAATCAACCAATGCCACTTGAAATTGTTATCTCAATACGTCTCTCTTCATGATACTCTGAAGTCATCATCACGATACCAGGTCATAAGCGCCAGTATTCCGCACGATGGGCAAATGCAGTTGTAGGTGCTCAATGCTTTATGACTTTATGACCGTGAGCGAAAGATGAAACAAAGCTCCGTCTTTGAATTTTTTTTTCATAATCGGGACGCAAAGTGGAAAAGTCGTATGGGCGTTGTAAGTGGACATTAAATGTTTTCAATAATGCGTTCAAACCAATATTTGCTTCGTAATTTTGTTGAAAAGTTTTGGGTTATAAGTTAGCTTAGACTAACACAACAGCCCCAAACTAAGATGCTGTTTCAAAAATTTTATCTAAACAAATCTATTAGCATTATGTAAAAAATCAATAGCGAAATCGGAAGAAACGGGTTTATTAACGAAACGCATTGTTAATTAAACATGGTCTTACTATTGGAAAGCAAAATTCAAAAGTGTTTTTGCACTGAAAAGTTGCGTTTAACATTTATTTTCAATTCCACAGGTTTAATTGAAATTGTGCGAAACAAAAAAAACGCAAAATTAAGTTTGCGTAATATATTTAATTGGGGATTTTTAATTTAATTAAATTTTTTTTTGTATTTTCTATTCATTTTCATTTTACAAAAAGGCTTAGCTTATGTTGACTTATGTTGGCTAAAAAAATAATAGCGAAATCAAAAAACGGGTTTTTGAATAAAGTGCGTGATTAACTAAAAATGCTCCAACTATTAGAAAGCAAAAGCGGAAATGGCTTTTCAAGTGGCTATTTGGAAAAAGCAGATTTTCCCAAATTCAATATCTTTTCAAATACTTTCAAAGGTGTGATTTTCAAAAACGACTTTTATAAAACGTTACTTTTTTGCCTTTTCTGTTAAATTAACTTCAAAAATTTTTATGTTTTTAGCGGGAAGGGCAATTGGTCATTGGCGAAGGTTCTTTGTGATTACTTGAACTGGAACGATAGTTGATTGAGTTGCTGACCAAAGAACACGGGCTTCCCAATAAAACGATTTGCGACGAATAAAACACAAACAAAACTGTGCAGGCTTTGAAAAAGTGCTTCATCCTACAAAAACGGTATTTATGGGAATGGTTTTTCAAAAAACAAAACTTTTTACAAAACCAGAGTGGATTAACGGTTACCTATTTGGGCCAGTTTTGTGAAAGCTCAGAAGCCTTTTAAACAAGTCTCTCATTAGTGAATAAAATTAAAAAAAATACAATAAAAATGCAACTTTCAAACAGCACCAAGCTGTTTGAGAAAATGGTGCATTGGTGCATTTAACAACAATTTTTTTAATTTGCGTGCAATCAGAAAAAAAGTAACGGGAACGACTTGGTTTAAATATAATAGAGCAAGACTAATTCAAGTAATGAAAAAAAATGTTTTTACAACAGTAACAACTGAAAGTTACAATTACAAATTACATTCAAAAACTATTTTTTGAAAAACGTTATTTTTTGTCGTTACAATTCATTTAAAAAAGATTGTTTTTTTATTTTAAGGGAATGCAGTAAAATTGGGTTCTTGATCAGAAGACTGTTTTTTATAATTTAAACGGGAAAGACTAAAGCAGCTCAAAATCAAAATGCAATGCATTTTTTTTAATCCGGGTCGTAGGCGGGCACGGTTCAAAAGGCCAAAATCCACTAAAAAATAATAATTGTATTTATCCGCTAACCGTGCCGTAGGCACGGGTCAATTGGCTAGTCTATTATACTAAGATAATAGTCGTGTCTGTGTGTGTGTGTGTGGCACTTTTTTGGCAATTTGAATTGGCGCTCATTTTTTGCTATTTAAGGTAGCTAAGCTAAAGCTAATTTTTTTTAAATATCAATGACAATTATTTTTCTCGGAAAAGTCACTCTTCACTGCGAAGTCATCATGATACTCTTTGGTCATCCGCTACAGCGCCTCTAGATACGATTGACAAATAGTGGCAACTGTTGCTGTTCAAAACTTGACGACCGAATGCGAAGATAAAAGAAAACCAACTGTGAAGAATGGTTGCAATTGTTTTAAAAAATCAGGTTGCAAAACGACATCGAAATTGCAAGTGCACATTGCACTTCGCTTTCAAGACACAATTTTTCATTATCATTTGGTTGAAAAGTTATTGCTTGAGAACTTTTTCGAAAACAGAAAAGTGTTGTAAATACAGAAACGCAAAAATGAAGCTGCATGACAAAAATGGGTGTTTTTTTTAAACGTCATTTTTTTATATTTTTTGTTCATTTTTTTATGTTTTCACTCTAAAAAGGATTTGCTTAGAGCAGGGTGAACGGGTAAAAAACATAAGAGCAAAATTATAAACTTCGGTTTTTAAATTTGTTTTCAACACCCGGGTTTAATTAGAAATCTGTCAATTTCAAAAACAAAAATTCAAAATTGCAATTACAAATTACATTCAAAAACGATTTTTATAAAACGTTACTTTTTGTCGTTTCAATTCAATTAACTTTAAAATCGCTTCACACATTTTAAGGGAAACAGCAATTGACCACTGGCGATTAAAAAAGATTGTTTTTTAATTTTAAAACGGAATGCAGTAAAGATTGTGTTCTTGATCAGAAGATTGTTTTTGATAAAATGAACGGGAACAACTAAAGCAGCTCAAAATCAAAATGCAATGCATTTTTGGCACGGTTCAAAAGGTCAAAATCCATGCAAAAATAATTGTATTTATCAGCTAACCGTGCCGTAGGCACGGGTCAATTGGCTAGTAACTGGTAATAATAAATAAATTGACATGCAGTAACGCTAACGCTGATAACAGGCGAGTATGCGTTACAATGATAAATTTTCAAACTTTTTACATTTGTGTAGCAGGTTTTTTTCTTGCCACCTTCACTGACTGGATGGGGACAGGTCACTGAACAGTAGGATTGAGAATTTTAGAAACAGAATACAACAGAAAACCAAAGTATGCTCAAATTTTTAAAACTGATTTGAAATGGGAAAACTAGTTCAAAAAACTGATTGAATGGCAAATAGAAAGTATCTAGAAAGACAGTGAACTCTATAAAAAATCCAACTGAACATTTAGAAACCAACAAAACGTCAAAATCAAAAAAACCGCAATATAATTTCGCCTAACTACACCAATAAACAAAGCATTTAGAATGTCAGTAGACCACCAATGAAGAAAACAAAGAAAGGAAGAGTTGCAGAAGTTGCCACACTGAAACTTTGTCGCCGAAAAAAGATGAATTGAAACAAACTGCCAGGCACGCACGGGTCTGTTAGGCTTGGCTGGTACAGAAGCAAACAGTAAGTCTTGTCCAACTACTAGTGAACCATATGTTTTCGTTGTCTTCTCTCAAAGCAGCAGAGCGGAACGGCTGTTACTTTTGATGTTTTTCAGCATTGTGTAAAAAATTTGGGTTTTTTTCCTCTTGACCTATCAATCTCACCACCTCCACCGTGGTCCATTCAGAAGACGTATGTGTTGAAGATTATACTCTGGCGGCAAGATTCCGTTCAGAAGACCAAACAATCGTGACAAACAAAAAAATCGTACATTAAAAAAGAAAAAGTTCAAATCGTATTGAGACGGGAAGACTCATTACGAAAACAATCACCGTTCTGGCGTTCTCAGTGAACGAATTCTGACATTTGTTGACAATATCAACAACATCAAAAACAAAACAAGCAAAAGGAGAATAAGAACCAGATGACGTAAACAATCGTTTCAACACGTGTTGTTGCAGTCCGTGTTGCAGTGTCCCTCCCTCTGCCACCACATACTACTACTGTCGTTTTAATTTGTCAAAAAAACCATTTTTGGTGCACCACTTTTCTCACTTTTTCAATTTTCACGAGAAATTGATTGATTGATTGAATGATTGACAAGCAAACGACTTCTTGAAAAAGTATGCATCTGGCACTTTTTAAAACAGGTTCACCACACCACTTTCAACAATGTTCACTGAAGTTCACGTTCACCATTTGTGTCAATTTGATTGGCTGACGCAACTGGGTTACATTTTTATCCTGGGTCAGCTCACTTTAGGGGTTCGAAAGAATGAATGAATGAGTGAATGGTTTCAATCAGCCTTTTGTTTTGATATAATAATGCAGTTTCGCAGTTTCATTCAAGCATCGTACCTAGAGTTGTTAAAAATACTAAAATCATCATTTTTTGTTGTTTTTTTAATCATCAAAGAAAATTTTGGAAAACCAAAATTTGTGCTCAATCAGGGAGTCAGAAAAACCACATTCGATGTGCAGGCGCTTTCCGAATGATTCCCAAATGGTGGCACTTTCAAGATTTCGCTTTGGTGACCTCATTTACTCCTTTTCTAAACCCACATCATTCCTCTTCTTGCGATTTGACCTTAAAAACGCCACTTATTATTGCCCAGCGAACTGAAAAACCGCTTACAGATTTGAAATGCGATCAATTATGATGACGACGGCACGACACGACACGAAACAGCAACCAAACAAAGTAGTGCTTGCAGACGGTACAGCTGGGACCCTCATAATGAGAAGTAAAATGTCACCTTGGCTGCATCGGAATTATTCAGCCAATCTTTCCACGCTCAAAAACTTCATTCGAAAGTTGTTCAAGCAAAAAACAATCGGTTAACCAGTCCAAAATGGACCTCAGTTTGTTTGGACCTGCTGGCAGACACGGTGTCACACTCACAAGGTAAAACGTCAAACAAAATTGAAAATGTCAAAAAGTGCCAACAATGACATTTGCAGCCCATAGAAAAAAATAAAGACCTTAAAAAACGGCATTCTTGTTTTTGGATTGGGTTTTTTAAATTTCGTTTTTTGTGTTTAACAACCCCAATCGTGCCTCCATCCCTGTTTCGTTTGTTTCAGTTCAGTCCAAAACGAATTCATCCAATGCAAATAGACTTATTGACTGGCAAAAAAAATCAAAATCAAAAATCAAAACTCGTTTTTATAATCAAACAACCCAACCTGACGCAACGCTGCTCCTTCGGGTTCGGTCTTTGTGTCAACTGGGCGCTTCACCATTTGCAATTTGAATACGCTTGGGCTTGATCGAATAAACTTTTTTATGATATGCGATAATGATGAGTAAAGCAGAATATGAATGGTCGCTGGCAAAAAATGAATAAACTTTCTTTCAACTTTCAAATGAAATCGAAACAAGCTTCTTGAGTGGTTCTGCGTTCTTGTATGTGCCCGTTTCCTCTGCTCCGTTTCTGTGTGTGCCTAGGGTTAGGGGAAAAAAAATCCGGATTTTTTTTTAAATTAAAAAAAAATTAAAAAAAAAATTTTTTTACAAGTTAGGTTCGTTCGAAGCGTCTCGTCGAGCTGAGTTCATCTAGACTATTTTCAGAACGATCCGGGAAACTATAAGAGCGAAAATCGTGTTTTATTGAAATTATGTCCATTTCATAGAGGGAAAGTTGCATTTTCAACAGTAAAACAGGGCAATTTTTCACGTGTACTTGAATATTTGCGACGTTTCGTGTTGTTTTCTTTTTTCTTGTATCTGGTGCAAGTGTGTGTCCATGTCACAGCTCTTTTATCTCGCGTTTTTTTCTGTGTGCTCTTGTGGCTTTTGTGTTCAGGGCATTCTTTTTGTTAACTAGCACTGTTACTTGCTTGCTGTTGCTCATCACTTGCTGTTAGCTGTATTTGGGATGGCACAAGAAAAATAAGAGCCCATGAACAAAAAAATAACAAAAAAACAAAAAAAAAAGAAAAAAAGGAAAAAAAACAAGAGAGAAAAACTGCGATGAAGAAAAGAAAAGCAACTGTGCCGTGTTTATTTTGCTTTCTCTTGCTTAATTTAATCGTGCCTGAATGTCAATCGTGGCCGTTGTGCGCTGTCTGATGTTGTCGGTTCGTGATCGCGCTATTTTATTTATTTCTTCTCTCAAGCTTCAATTGTGTTTGCGCGTTTTTTTTTTAACATTCATTGTTTCTAACTGTCGACGGTTGGTTTTATTTTGTGGATTTTGTTTCTTTGTGTGAATACCCGGGCAGTCATCTGCCCATTCGTTTGCATCGACTTTTTGCTGGCTTTCATTCATGCATTCACCAAGTTCATCAATAATCTTGTGTTTCTTTAGGTTTTTTTTTTGTGACATCAATTGTGTTTGTTTTGCATAATGGAAGTTTTGTGAATGTGTTGATGTGAACTGGCCGTGAGGCATACAAATAAAATTGATTGATTGATTGATTGAATATTGAACCGTTCTTAGTGGTTCCTCTTTAGAAAATTACCAAAATTTGACTGTGTTCAAAAATTCCTGTTTGCTGTAGCTAAGTCGGCAACCCCTGTCGACCCGGTCGCCCCCCCCCAAGACACTTACTTTCAGGTTCAACCAGCTATGCTATCTGCCACATGGCGAGAGCCCACTCTTCAAATCATCGTATCGAAAACACGTACCATGATTTCGCGATCAGACGGGCAACTGACAGACGCAAGTTTAACACGTTAGTTTAGCTCAGCACGCAAGTTTTAACATGTGGCCATGTTATTGGGTATCTGAAAAACGGTCGTGTGATGTGGTATTAACCAACATCCCCGCTCCAATTGTTTAACAATATATCGCACAACTCCATTGTAGACCTATAACGTACGCCAATCAACAAGATATCATGTTCATCTCATGGCCTACCGACTGAAAAAACATGTTCTAAGTTGCAAGAAAACGATTTCTGAAACGATATTTCAATTCAGTTAAGTCATTTCAACGCTAAAAATTGACTCTAGAAGTCATCCAAATCGAAAAACGTGGAGTACGTCGGTCAAAATGACCAAATAATGACATTTACCTAAGCACACAAAGAAGTTGGGAAGAAAATTTGGTTTGAACTTTCAAAAAATTATGCCATAAATCGAATTTTCAGAGCAAAGTAGAAGAAAAAATTTTCAAATTTTTTTTTAAGTTTAAAAAAAATCCAAATTAAAAAAAAAACGAAAAAAAAATTAAAAAAAAAAATTTTTTTCAAAGCCCCTAACCCTATGTGTGCCTGTGGAAAAAGCGAAAACAAAGAAAAGTGCCAAAAGTCCATTCCACTCCACATCCACGTTACACCAATTCCAATCCAATCCAAAGTCAAAGCAATAAATACAAATCCAATCAGTTAAATGATGTCAAGGCTTCACTTTTTTCTGCTTTCACAGTTCTCGAACGTGTTTTTCGTGACCGAAACTGAGAGCTAATGAGCCAAACAGCCAATCGCCAGCGCCAGCCAGCTAGCGTAAGCGTACTACTTTCTTAAAGTTAATCTACTCTGTTATTTATGCTAAACTACTTTGCGTTAATTTGTTTTTTGCGTTGACTTTTGTTCATATTTTCTTTCTTCATTAACAACCTGGACGCCAGCGAACGTCGGCGCCTGCATAGTTGTTCTAGGGGGGGGGCCTGGGGGGGGGGGCCGCCCCCCCCAAAAATTTTTGAATCTATCTCTATCAGACAGGTTTTTTCGGCTCAGCTATTATCTATCTAAAAAATTTTCTCAGCCAGCTATCTATCTGAAAATTTTTGTCTTCGAAGACATAAAATGAGTCAATTTTTCACCAAAATTGACCATTTTTGCTCGTAATTATTGAAAATTTCGCTAATTTTAGGTAAAATACGCGTGTATACTTGATTTTTAGTGTATTTTTAGCATTATTTTGCTGTTTTTATAGCTTTTTAGCATTTTAGCTATCTATCTATCAAATTTCAAAATTTTGACCGCCCCCCCCAAAGTCACATGGCCCCCCCCGCGCCCCCCCCCAAAATTTTCCAGCTATCTATCTATCTGGAAAATTTGCTCCAGCTATCTATATCGGCCCTCCCCAAGCCCTCGGCTCTGGAACAACTATGGGCGCCTGGGCGGCATAGTTGTTCTAGGGGGGGGGACCTGCCCCCCCCCAAAAATTTTCGAATCTATCTCTATCAGACAGGTTTTTTCGGCTCAACTATTATCTATCTGAAAAATTTCCTCAGCCAGCTATCTATCTGAAAAATTCTGTCTTCGAAGACATAAAATTAGTCAATTTTTGACCAAAATTGACCATTTTTTGCTTGTAAGCGTTTTAGCTATCTGCCGTATCACCCCCATTAAACCCCCCCACCATTAATCCCCCCCACCAATAAACCCCCACCCCCCCCGACCAGTTTCCAAATAATCCCCCCCACAAATAATCCCCCATGGGGGTTAATTGGAAACCTGTTTGAAACACATACCCAGCGAATTCAGTGGCTGAATGCAGTGACATTGGTGAAATTGTGCTACCAAAGGCCCCAAATGGATGAGTTAATGGTAATTTCATTACAAAAGGCTGTCACAAAAGGAAATCTCTGTGAAAAGTAGAAGTTTCTGCGACTTTCTTGCCTGCCATTTTTCAACAAAACCCCCCCCCCGCCAAAATTTTTTGTAAATAACCCCCCCCCCCACCAATAACCCCCCCCCACCAATTAACCCCCACCCCTAAAAGTCGCTGACGTATTAATCCCCCATGGGGGTTTATTGGGGGTAATACGGTATCTATCAAATTTCAAAATTTTGACCGCCCCCCCCCCCAAAGTCACATGGCCCTCCGCGCCCCCCCCCCCAAAATTTTCCAGCTATCTACGGTATGGCCGGTTAAACATGGCAGCTTTTTTCAGGGTGCAAGGAGCGCGCGAATTTTGAGTGAAAGAAAAACGACGTTCAGAAACTGAATTGTGTGCCAAATTTGACGCGTTTTTTAAACTAATGGATTATCCGCGCTATTCTGTTCATTCTTTATCCCTTGTACACGTGATTGGGAATTACGTTGGCTTTTTTGAAAAAGACAACTCCTAGTCTGCGGCTGATCCCGCCTTGATGGACTGCCTCATTTATTCGGCCATACTGTATCTGGAAAATTTGCTCCAGCTATCTATATCGCCACCCCCCAACCCCTCGGCTCTGGAACAACTATGCTGAGCGGTTTGGGGTTGGGTGAGGGTAGGACTAAAAACCTGAACTGGCATTGTTGTTTTAGTCATGAGGGATTGGGGGTAACAGTCAGTACCGCAGGTGAAAGCAAATTTTTGAGAGTGCGGGGTGTCGAATTTTTGTTTGGAGAAGAGTTGCTTCAGTTGTTTCACGAATTATTCGTCTTCGTTTCGTCAAGTGAGATGTTCCGCTAACTCATCCGCCATCCGGTGAGACGCAAAGCAGACGCAGAACACCGAAAAGTGCGCCTTTCACAGGAAACCTGGTGTGTGATAAAGGACGTGGCTTGTTGGTCGATTAAAGCGACATTCATGAAGCAGTATTTAGTGACGCGTGGTTGTGTTGAAACATAGCAACACGGTCACTAAATACTGCTTCATGAATGCCGCTTAAGACGCGTGAAGCAAGGCAAACGTCGACGAGCGTCGACCTAAAGACAGGCTCGTCGTCGTCAGCACAAACGATGACGTGAAGGGACGTGCTGTATGCTTTATAGATTATCGCATTGCACAAGGACACTTTGATTTTATTTTCTAACGGTTCTGCTCATTATAATAGCATTAAAAATCACATATACCCATCGAATTTGTTTGAATGATGCAAACACTGAGAAAAACGAGAAGAAACAGACACAGAAAAATATCGACTGTTCAATAGAACCTGTTTGACAAAACGTGGCATTATTTTGTGCCGAGCCATGGACTATGGAACTATTAGACACAAAAATCTAACGTCCAAAAGAAACCAGTGCCATTTAACACCAGCTAGGAACCAATAAACTGATGCAAGTCTTTTAGCGTGTCGTCTCAGTAAGGTGTTTTGTCGAACAAATTCGGATACGCAGATTTTCTTTGAAAAAAACAATGAGGAAACAAGAATCATGAGTTCATTTTAAGTCAACAAAATCGAAGCAAACAAATCGAGCAGCGAAACTTTAACAAAAGAAAAGCAAACGAAGCACTGAATCCATGAATAATTGGGTCAGATTTTTTAAAAACAAATTTGGTCAAATTTAAAAGTGTTTTTCAAGATTCAACTTTATGACATTCTCTGTAATTGATCAAAAGAAATACATAGCTGCAGAACGACAAAAAATTCTCAAAATTATGAAGAATGCATTTTTTCTGCAAAGTTGCAAATTTGTCAACAGTTTTGGAGCACAACGGCAGCTTGTTATGGAAGAAACAAGAGCACAACAAAATTTCAAAAATACAATGATTTCAATAGGCAGTTCCGTAACACTTTCCGGTACATTTCTAAAAACTGAAAACTCGGCAATAAATGAGAACGCCTTCTAAACACATTACTCAACTGTTTAGTTACCATTGGTACACAACTCAGCTTTTTCACGATTTTGCACGTCAAGTGTCCTGCACAGTTTTGCGCAGTTCAAACAAAACCGTGAAAATGCTAATTCTGACAGTGGTTGCTCAGTAATTTGTTGACCAGGTGTTCTCAATGATACTGTTACGCCAAGGATGTGACAATGACGCCAATTGTTTAGCGTCAAGCCACGCAACAAGTTTCTAATTCACTCAGTTGAGTTACAAAACTGCCTCAAACACGAACCCAACCGTAAACAAAATTGTAAGCAACAAAGCATAATTCAAAATTATTTCAATTAATCAAACACATGTACAAAAGAACCAATTACCAGCAGTGATTTTCAAAGACCAAACGCGGTCAATCAGTATGCAGGGCCTTTATTCGGCGCATAGTGAATCGGTCCGGGCGCGAAGCCGTGCGAGAAATCATTTTGGTCGCGAACAAACTTGAACGCGGCGTGCACAATGCAGATCGCCCAGCATTCGAGCAGGAAACACGCTGCGTAGACGACCATTAACACCAGGCCCATGGTCATCACGTCTGAAATGATAACATGGCACAGACGGTACACAGTAAATAGAAATGCCTAAACTGTGCGGCCAAACGAAGTACGGTATCGACCGTATGGGTTTCTTCGACACGGTCTTATTTCGGTTCAAGACCACTGGTGTCTCCGGGACAGAGCGGGGTTTAGACGTTGTACCTTCTATTGCGGTGAGCTCTTCTCTGATGAGATGCTCAGCTCTTTATGGACTAAACCGCCAAAGTTTAATACACATTGTTTGTACCGTCATGTTTCTGTAGCTGGTGTGCCAAGGTGAACAATTTTAGACTGGAACTCGAGCATAACCATGAGCTCTCTATCGGTGCACTTACAGACTTTCACTCGTTCAATGTCGTTCTCGTTGCCCTCAGCGCCGACCATGAACGCGATCGCTTGACCCTCGGATGCGACCATCACGAGCAACATGATCTCGGTGACAAAAATCGTCACTACCGTAATCACCTGAACACATTGTCATCATTTTCCTTTTGTTGCGCATGAAAACGTTTTCCGGGCTCGAGCGGGGTTCGAACCCACGTTTCTGGTTGTTCGGATCAGGGAATCGCACTCAAAGACTAAATTTTTAAGATGCCTGCTTCTCTTTCTAAAAATAAAAAATCCGTTGAAAAGCTCCTTGAAGACTTTGTAACGTCTCCGAAGAAATCCTGTAAACTTTGTTAATACCGTATTACCTCTATTAAACCCCCCCCCAAAATTAAACCCCCCAAAAATAAACCCCCACCCCCTCGACAAGTTTCCAAATAATCCCCCCCCCAAAAATAATCCCCCATGGGGGATTATTGGAAACCTGTTTGAAACACATACCCAGAAAAACATACACATAAACAGTGAATTCAGTGGCTGGTTGCAGTGAAAATGATGAAATTGTGCTACCAAAGGCCCCAAATGGATGAGTTAATGGTAATTTCATTACAAAAGGCTGTTGTAAAAGGAAATTTCTATGTAGAGTGGAAGTTTCTGCGACTTCCTTCCTGCCATGGAAGGTATTTTTGCCATTTTGCCCACCCCTAAAAATGGTTTCCAAATAAACCCCCCCCCCCAAAAATAAACCCCCACCCCCAGAAGTCGCTGAAGAAATAAACCCCCATGGGGGTTTATTAGAGGTAATACGGTATGATACAACCTATGACAAAAAAGTTTTTCGGAAAACCTCCGGAAAACATCACCGACCGACGCGACGATATGAGGAATCAGAGCACCTTCAGTTCGGCTGCTCAGGCCCCAAATGGCCGACGCAATAACGGCCCACCACGCGAGGCAACAGAAAAGGCCAACGCAAAATTGGACCGTAAATTGCGAGCCGAATACTGATTGGATGACGACGATCTCGGCGAACTGCAGGAACACCAGGATGGCTTCGATGGCGCACAGCATTTTCGTGCCCGTCTGCGAGTGTTCAGACATTTGATTATGTTTTTAGGCAATTTTGACATTTTTCTATTATTTTTAAAGTTTTTTTGGTCGGTAGTGACATAAAATCAAGAAAAATTGCGGGTGGTGTTGGATAACTCGTTAAGGGGCATTCATGAATCAGTATTTAGTGACACGTAGCTGTTAAAACAGCTAAGTGGTTCCTAAACATTGCTTCATGAATGCCACTTTATTCGTTTGTTTGTGTCCAATCCGCACAGAAACAATAAATCCAAAAGTCACCGCAATAAACATTTTCTGAAAACTCCGGTTTCATGCTGTTGCTGTAAAGCATTTTACAGAATAAGCAAATCGTACCACAGCGTCGCAACTGTTGCAACAGCACTGGTAGTCCTCAGATCTCGGGTCCGGTCCCCTACCACCGCCATACATTGGTCCCCCGCCAACTCCTTGCATGTGCATCGCCATTTGCGACGTTGAAAAGTTGAATAATAGATTTTATTTTTTTGCGTAGTCGTCTTTGTTGGAATTACGCAGTTGCTGAAGTACGAAATGACAATTAGAATATTCTCTTTTGTACTTTGGTTCTGAGATTCTGCGACTTAGACTGCTGGCATAGAGATGATGTATGTAGTTTCATGCTTGACGCGGGATTTCAAAATTGTTGAAGTGACCCGCGTTCCTGAGACACGGTTGAGTCACTGGGGCATTTTGAATTGCCATAACAAGCGTGAAACTGATTACCTTTCAACGTCTCCAAACGCAATGAGTCGTAGAACATAAAAACACAATAAAATACCATGTGTTAAAAAAAACTTTGGATAAAATTTAAAAAAAATGAAAATATGAGTACATACAATTTTAGAGTTGAAAAAAAAACACAGGCAGTTCTTGTCGTACAGAATAATTCTAAAATTCAAGAAAATTCAAATAATTTCCGGCAATTACAACAATGCTGTGTCTAGGAGAAACTGTGCCAATTAGTTTTAGGCAAAACCTATTGAGAAATTAGCAAGCAAAAAAACGTTCGCAAGAACAAAAAAACATAATCGACAAATTTGAGCACCGTCGGAAAACACGATGAAAAAACTTAAAAAAAGCAAAAGAGAAGAAAAAGTCCTTGAACATCGTGAGCAAAACGTGAAGAAGTCACTTCGTGCAAAAACATATGTCCACTGCACTGCAAGCAAATCTCAACTAAAAACCAACTAACTAACTGATGGCTTGTGATGATTCACCCAGTAACTACATATAATTTCAAATAGTATGTTTTCGGTGTGGTGACTTTTTAAAACCGGGCAGAGGCATCAGAACTGAAGGACGTACCTGACGGGATCGGCCTCTGATTGAGTTGGGTGAAGATTGTCGGTGACAGACAAAAACATTAATGAAGTTACTGAGTTTAAAGGCTACTTTACATTTTAAAACTAATTTATGATACCATGTTTGCCAAAGTAAATAAGGAAACTCATTTACGGTTCGTATTACCGTTTAACAAATTCTGAACGACCGAAAACATAAGTCCAAAATGGTTTTAACCCCAACTGTTTTTGCCCGTTTAGATGCCTGATCCTTGCATACTGGAATTCCGCATGTTGACTGCAGCATGCACCACGTGTGTTGAATTGAAAATTTTATTCAACAACAACGACAACTACATGCTCAATTCAACAACGCACAGAGACAAACGAACTATAAAATCACTAGTAGTATAGTATTTTCGTTGCATATGCACGGAAAAATATATTTTCAAAACATGTAAACATGTGAATATGAATATGCTCAGCGTGTATGTGTGTGATGCATCAATGTGTGTTGTGGTTGTCGCATAGTAGTCATCGTCCGAAATGCAACCGAAAATTAACGCGGTGATATCGCGGTAACTCCGAATTTCACAAAATTACGGTACACCGCGTTGAAGATTTTACTGCATCGTATTTCTACGTTCTAGGATTTTCAAAGATTTAGTTAACGCTTTGTTCTTGTTTTTTTTTGCAAGCTTTCCGAATTTTGCAGAATTCCAAGCGACAAATTTTGACCACGGGTTCGCGACATCCGACCACAATGGAAATCACAACCAGTGGACTTAGCGAGAAACCACCAGTAGAACCAGAGCCAAGCGACCGAAAAACGTTTTGCACGTTGTTGCGTGCAGCAAGCGGTATGGTGCGTTGGGGAGGGGGGGGGGGACGATTTGCAGTGCAGAATTATTATTATTGAAAACCTGCACAAAAATCGTAGAAACGCATCGAAAGTGTCGTTTTCTGTCTCTGTGCAGCCGCACGGTGGTTTACCTTGCTGGCATCGACACACACTGCTGCTTGCAGCGCATGCTGCGGTGGTGTTTGCATTTGGCTCTGAGAATTTCACGTTTTTGAGAAAATATGTGGACAGTGTGCGTTTACATTGCACACATTCTGTACGTGGGGTGGCAAAACGGAATTTTGCTCGCAAACAAAACCGGGTACATCGCGTTTGTCGCAGATACAGTTTTTGATTGCCAAATCAAGCTCTGCTGCTGCTGTTGACCTGATCTGAGGTAATGTGTAACTTAATCGGGGACCAAACAGGAAAAGAAATGTTGACAATGTTGAAAAATCGGTTTCTATTCAATGTGGTATTAATTGCGATAAATTCCGGTCAGTGATTCCAGTCAATCAAAAAAGTTTTTTAATAAATCCACCCTGTACACATCTCAGAGAACAGTCAAGTTACAGCAAAAAACGTCTCACCGTGCGGTTTGTGTGAGTAACGTGTGAAAACACACAAATGCAATTTTCAGTTTTTACGCTGATTTTTTTTATTTTAAACGTTATATATAACACCTGGCTGCGTTCATTTGTGAAAAAGTAACCAGTGCCACAAAAAAATTGAATTGAATACTTTTGAATTGAATTGAAGTCGCCGTTGAATTGAGTACTCGAGGCGAGACGGAAAAATCAGTTTAGAGTTGACTTGTTGTTGAATTGCTTGAATTTAAAATTTGAACAGTTAATTCAAAAACTGTAAGCAAGCTTTGCAACTTCCTGTTTGCAATTTTTTATGGGTTTAAGCTGGCTTCTTTGGAACACACTCAGAAGACCTCTTGAACCAAACGGGATCATACAGTATGCATGTTTGTCATATAACAAATACGCACAGAAAGCCATGGGGTGGGGAGCCGTTGAGATATGGAACCGAAAATTTTACGCCAACCAATAAACGTTCAGATGCGGCACATCTTGAGTCAACAGGACAAGAATTAGGTGGAGCTTCAAAATGTGCAGTCAAGTTGCTCAGTTTAGTGCGTGTGATGTGAGTCGTTTATTGAATGAAAATCTTTTCAGGCATTTAGTTTGCTGTATTTTTCTTGAAAACAAAAAAAATTGTATTTTTACTTTTCTTTTTTTTATCAAATTTTTTTATCAAACAACTTTGGTTGGCTAACGCGGATCGTTGATTGGTGAAATGAAAGCATGCAGCCATTTAACGCGTGTTAAATTTCAAGCTCTACAATGCACAGGATCAGGAGTGGAGTCGGAGTTTTTATCCAAAAACAAAAAAAAAATGTTTTCAGCCAAAACTGTGAGTCGACAGAACATTGAATAACATTTACCGAAGATGTCTGTCAACAATAAGCAATCAGCAAAAGCACAAGGCTGTTCGACAAGCCAACAGCAAGCCAACGATGAATCGCCGAATGATGATCACCAGAAATCATCTTTCTCCCGATCCCCGTCAGCTTCACCATCGACGGTCGGTCACCACACCTCACACAATCGTGATATTGCATTGAAAACACACGTACACTTGCAATTACTGATTTTAAAACAGGAATGTTTTGTGCTTAAGAACTGAGCGCATTCATTAGCAAGGTCACAAATCACAAAAGCAGCAGTATCCAGTACACTGACCTGGAATTCATTATTTTTATTTTTTTCCATCAAACCCTATTCCACTTTCAGTTTTTCGCGTTTACTGCGTTACACAACTGATCACTGAACAGTTTGTTGAGCTACCACTTGATTGTTAACCAGCCTTTCTCAGTTTGTAGCTACAGCTAGCCTTTTTGCATAGAGTCTTCGGCCATCCCCTGTTTTTAAGCGCAAGAGATAATTTGCAGCGCATCCATGCCGGAGATTCCGATTACTGGGTGTGGTGCTGCTATTGAGGCAAATAAACCAACAAAATAATCATCGGAAGTGTTGAACTTCCACTGCGAGCTCGACAGTTTATTTACTGTTTCACTGAATGCTCAACGGATTGTTCAGTATTTTGTTGACTTGTGTTTCAAGCGTTTTATTTATTACCCGTGTGCGTGTTGTTTCCAGTGCGTCCACCCATCGTGCTCCTCAAACGTGCGCGCATTCAGCATCGCCACTTTGCTGGCGCCGCAAGGAGAGTCAACCGCAAAAGCCGGCAATAACGAAACGACAGCTGACGACAACGACAGTCAGATTGACGTTGCGAATGGCGATGAGACGCCAACGGACTGTCAGATGACGGCGGCACAGTTAGGCGCGTTCTACGGACCGTTTGCGGCGCATTATGGCGCAACAGCCGCATCCGCTGCCACACCATTTTACGAGCAGTTTGGATCGTTGCTGCGTGAGTTTCAGTGTGCATTTAGGGTTTTTTTTGAAAAAACATTTTTGCAAACGGTTATTGGTTTGAGATCTCTGACCGACTTGTCTGATCTTTTATGGTTTACATGCATGGTGTTTGGTGTTGTTGACATTAAAAATGTTTGTGCATTCTCACTTTCAGCAGTGAATTGAGATTCTCAATGCGGTCAACATATTCTTAATTTTAATTCACTTTGTCCTGAGAACAGTTTCCCAATAGAAACGATCTGAATCCAGCACTACTGTTGAGCTAAGCGTGGAATGTCACCGTAGAACTGTTGAGCTTCCAAGCTTTAGCGTGCGGACGCCAACAAACACAAGGCTCAATAGAAGTGTTAAAAGGAAAATGTTCTTATTAGAATTTTTCCAGTGTTGTTGTATCAATATTTTTAGATTCTGGAATATTCAGATTCTGCACCCAATGCGTTTACAGACGTGGAAAAAAAACAAGTTCAAAGCTTCATGTGGCGTTTCAAAAAGTCGCCTGAGTGACTCGGCCCCTTTGGGGACTCTGATCACTTTGCCAATTTTTGATTCCCGCGTCATGCATGAAACTGTCTAATGTAATACTTATCTATCTGTACTACCTATCTAATGCACGTATTGAGTCTCGGAACCAAAATAGAAAGTCGTACAATAAGTCATGGTGGATCAGGTATGCATTTGTACTGGACTGGACTACGGTAACCCAATTCCACTTGTGAAATCTTCTCATCGCCCCGCGCGCCAAAAAAATGGAACAAATTTCATTTTGCATAAAAATCAATCAAGCTACACTTTGTTGCGGCGTAAATACAATAGCGCTGTTAAATCGTTTCGATCGAGCGTTAGATTGAATATAAAAATCCAATCCACGACAAATAAACCCCAGAACTGACCCAATGGGGAATTCAATACGGGCGTCAAACTGTTTTCTAAGAACCCACAGTTATTTATGCCCCGCGGTGGTATGCAGCCTGCTTATTGGCTGCATCTAAAAACACGTTGTGCTGATTGGTCGTGGCGGCATGATGCAGTCAATCAGTGTGCCGGGTTTGAAGTTGCATGTGTTTAACTAATAATGCTGTTATCCGACCGCGCGACACGATTTATTTCTATTATCTATCTTATAGCGCTTCCTGTTCCTTCCTTCCTACGCCCATTTTCATGAGGCTGCTCTTCTCTTGTGCTAAAACTGTCTCTATCTCTCGCCCATTTTCAATTTTGCGCACTTATTTCATATGTGATGATTGGAACCATTTGGGGTTCGGGGGTGAGACGGTGGCGCTGCCGCCGCTGTTATATAACAAATTGTTAAACGCGCCCATTGTTGGAGTGAGCAGTGCTGGTGCGCGCGCTTCTTGTTTTCTATTATGGAATTGATTTCGCGACTTTTTGCCGCTAAAATCTCGCTGATGTGCCGTTTCACTAGTGTCTGTATATAAATAATGCGCTCGAAATCTCGAATAATAACGCTAAAAGACCTATTATTGATGCGCGGAAATTGTCCGGGGCGCAGAGGGGTATGTAGTTCAGTGCCAGTCAATCTGTGTTCCCAAACTACGGTATCTACTGTATTCCGTCTCTCGACGCGATCTTTGGTGTAAACTTATCAGGTCGTGTCTAGAAAATTGTATAAGATATGTACACAGGTGATAAAAACAGACTTCACTTTTTGTAATTTCATTGACCCTCATGCAATAGCACTCCATGACGATCGCGCGCTCTGAATTGAACTAAGATCGTGTCGAGAGTCGTGATCGAGTACGGTAAATACAGTACCTACTCTGTGAACCCCGAGGATTTGGCCTTCGGCTTACGCGCATATCACATCGCCAAAGCCGCAATCGACTGTGAAATGTGAAATGAATGGGCCGCAATTTGCGCAAAGTAGATTTTGTTTCGAACAACAACTGTCAAACAGTGTGGACTGTGGAGTGGCAGTTTTTTTAGCTAGGCTGCAGCTCCATTTGATGGAACCGAAATTGGAGTGGTTTTTTGTGGCAAAAAGTCGGCGGACAGTGTCATGATGAATTGTCAATCAGCGCTTACAGGATTGCGCGCAAAACTGAAAATCAGAGAAAGCTGATTGTGCGAAAACGATATGCGCAAGACTTGGTATCCGGTCAACCGGGCGAAACCGCCAGCCGTTAAGCCTACCTACCGTAATCTATCGATATCCTTCTGGAGATCTCAGTTCAATTATGTAGACTGAACAAAACTACTCATCTCTGATCGCCAATTGGCAAAAAATGATTTGGCAGGCGGGTTTACGAAAGCACCTTTGTGTCATAAATGTGTCAAAAATTAGTTTACACTTCGGTTAACAATTTTGTGTGTTCAGCATTAGCACCAGCCAACCACAACCAGCAGACGCAGACCACGTATAGGGTAGTTTAAAAATAATCAAGCAAACATCGGTTTTCACATCTTTTGCCTTGTTGTATTTCAATAGCCATGCCAAGGAATGACGGGTGTGAAACCACGACCCACGATACCCAAGTTAAAATCAATTTATTTTTATTCATCACAATAAGACTGTCAAAGACCAATAATGATAATGATAATCAATTCAATATTCAAAACCAAAAGAGATACACGTTGTATTATGCACTTGTTGCCCTTTTGGTCTCTAATAAATTTTCCATACGAATCAGCTATACTGTAACAATCATTTCAGAGCTTTCAAGCTTGCTCACGCGTGTAATCACAAACTGGTGCTTCGGTCTTTGTGTAAAAATGTACATTGTAAGCTAATCGCAATAATGGACTAAACGGAGAGTTTTTGAACAAATTTTCAAATATATGAGCAGATAGCTGAATAACTGACATGTTTCGGCTTAAATGTTCTATTGTTAAAAGACCCTCACATTTTCTTTAAGTCAGCCGCTGCTTTCATATTTTTGCGCGCTGTTCTCGCGCAATTATGCGTGCGGTTTTGCTGCTGATTTTTCAACAACACAAAATGGGTTTGGATGAGTGAGCTGATTTCTGGCGCAGCGTTTTTAATTTTGAAATGGTACACAAATTGACTTGATTATGATCATAAGAACGTACAAATGAACAGTTTATGATTTGGCAGCAAATCATATAAAACTTATGACAGAAGGGGCTCAATGTAATATGGGGGAGAGGGTTACGTTTCCGCCCAGCACAAAAAAAATCCATTTAAAAATTCAAAGTTACACCAGATTACCATCATGCTCATCATTTTTTTACCGCACACGTGGATTTTCACAAATTGCTTGCAATCAAACAGAATGCTCAGTTTCAATGTGTCAATCTAAACAATAACAGTGGGGAAATCGCGAAGACAAAAACAAGACAAACACAAAAATAATTTTTGACCCGTCTTCAACTCAAATCCCGTTTCCTGACAGTGCTCTTTTTCCAACACTTTCAGAAGCGTGGCAACAAAACGCGCAGTTGTTCGGCAAAATTCGTCGGCCGCGCACAGCGTTCACGAGTCAGCAACTGCTGGAGCTGGAGAAACAGTTTCGCGAGAACAAATATTTGAGCAGGCCGAAACGGTACGAGGTGGCAACGCAACTGATGCTCACTGAGACGCAGGTGACACATTCACGCTTAAAAGTTCTACAATTCTGCAATTTAAAAAAAATGGCACGAATTTTGGCATGGCATGGAATGAATTTATGAGTTTTGGAATGGATTTTGGCACTTTTATTATGTTGATACAACGGCGTTCTTGGGTAATATGCTTGATTACAGTCATTTTGCCCGACCGGAAAAGTTTGTGTCTCAGCCTGAAAGCTTGCCGTAGCCTATGTAAGCTTAATCGCATGGATCATGCAGGAGGATAGGATAGTTTGACAGGTACAAAAAATATCATCAGCTGACTGCAAAATCGCCTGTCATTGTTTTCCGGATGCCATTTCAGGTGAAAATTTGGTTTCAAAATCGTCGCATGAAGTGGAAGCGCAACAAACGCGCACAACAGGCGGAGTTCCAATAATTGCTGCCGTTAACCGAATGTGAAATTGCTTTGATCTGTCGATCAATCCGCTTCAGACCTTTTATCGTTGCTTCTGGCCATATGGTGTTCACAACAATTGTAGAATTGTGTAACACAGACAAATATACCGTAATGTGACAGTCAAACGCGAAAACTAAGAGTACCACATCTAATACTGTAGGTCTCAAAACGATCTTGCTTCAAAGGTTCGTGATTATCAAGAAAAATTGTTGAATTGAAATTGTTTGAAGAGCAATCACAGGGAAATGACGAAGTTCTTCAAGTTACTTACAACAATCATGCTTGATGAACAGGAACTAATGCGATAATTAGATCGTGCCAAAACGAAATACGGTAGATTTAGTCACTGTTCTCCACGAGTTTTGGTGCTTGATCACACGGTGCGTGAGGTGAGTTCATCTGCACGTTAGCTCTAATCTTTTGAACATCTCCATAAGCACATTCCAAATTTATTTTCATTTGCGTGCTTCCGAGTGATACGCTCAGCAGTGTGTAAAAAAACTTAAAGATTACAATCGTTGACATATTTGCATTGCTTTGCTAGCTGTTGTACCTTCGTGTCATTTGTTTCAAAAGTGATATTTTATATCTTACAAAAAAATAACATTGATCCAACACTTGACTGCATTTTATTCGGTTCTGAGATAAATGAAATATTAAAAAAAAACAGTGCAAAACATTTCGAAAAGTGAACGTAGCAAATGGTAGAAAATTAAGGCATACAAAAACTCGAGTCGAGAAGCTTTTCAGTCACAAAACGCCGATATTTCATGTTTTTCGGGGATTCTAATCTGTTAGTAGTACCGCTGATCAACGCGCCCAATTATATAAAAAAATTAGCTAAGCAGCGGAGTCATTGCACAGAAAGATGTGTGCGACTGTGAATTGAAATCAGTCAATCCAAACTTCAGAACAAAACATTGAAATCCTGGATTACAGAAAAAAAGCAATAAAATCAAAAACCCAATAAGCATTTGGCACAAAAATTGGATTGTACTTACGTGAAATGAAATGAAAAACAGATAAAATCCATCCAACACTGAAATATAAGCATAGCCAGTCAAAATAGAAGCAAACAGAAGTTACGTGCTCATTATATGACTGGTTCTGGTGTATTGACTTTATAAGAGACTCAAATGACTCAACAATCCACAATGCATTGAAACAGAAAAACAGTTTCTTGCCGAGAGCAAAGCCCTGCACCTGCGTAACGTTAACGTACGTGAAATTACATAGACAATGAAAAGCAAAAGGGTGCGGAAAACAACTAAAAGTAACACTGCAAAAAATCAGTCAAATATCAGGATATCAGAAATGCGCGAAATATCAATGCATCAAACAATGTACATAATTAAAAACATGTGGAATGCAACATGCGACGCTGAAACGATTGAATTTCGCAAAAAAACGCACGTGGTTTGCTGAAAGTCGGGTAACATGTATCTGACCTGACATGAAAACAAAATCAGTATAACTTACGAATATGACAAAAATTTGTCACAGTTGAATGACAAAACTTGTCCCGCTGAGAGGCATGACTGTTTGAACGGTTTTCGTCACAAAGCTGTTCTGAACGGTTCTTGACAACCAGAGACATGTCGGCAGTGCGATCGCGTTGAGACCGAATACCGTACCGACACAAGATAAGATACGGTATGGCCGATTAAACATGGCAGCTTTTTTCAGGGTTCAAGGAGCGCGCGAAATTTGAATGAAAGAAAAAAGACGTTCAGAAACCACATTGTGTGCCAAATTTGCCTCGTTTTTTAAACTAATGGATTATACGCGCTATTCTGTGCACTCTTTATCCGATTGGGAATTATGTTGGCATTTTTGAAAAAGACAACTCCTAGTCTGCGACTAATCCCGCCTTGATGGACTGCCTCATTTATTCGGCCGTACTGTACCATACCCCGTGGTACCGAAGTTTTCTCATTCAACCCCAATAACCCTCAAGAATCATCCAAAAAGCGCCGAGCCGGCCGTCGAATTCGGCCCGATCGACTCGCACGAAACTCGGCCGAAGACGACAAATCTCGATTGTTGGTCCCATTTTCGTACTCCCAGTTTTCGTCGTCGTTTGAATGTTCTGGCGGCTCCAAGTCGGAGTGACTCGACTCGCGATAGCTGATCGGTTGGTAGCGCCGCGAGCTGCTGCGATTGTTCGTTGCGCTCGACTTGCGAGACGTTGGTGGACCGTTCACCATTCTTGTATCGGTGCCATCGTCGTCGTCGTCGTCGACGCTACGGCGTTGCTTTTTCAACATTGTTCTGTAACAACAACGGAGAAACGGATTCGACGACAAAAGAAACGGCTTTCAAACATTCCACTAATCCAGTCTGAAACTGAAATGAACGCACAAGAAAACATCAATAGAGTGGCAGTGCAAGTCAGAAGACTCTGTTATGTTATAACACAGCAGTGTTGCACAGTGAGTCACAGAAACACCTGCGCGCGCGCACGATCTATTACAGCGGCGCACGTATCCGTGTGCTGTGCAACATCAGCCGAGTGCACTATGCTCAGTCAAGACGAAAACTCAGAGGGCGGTTTCACAAATTCGGTGCAGCAATGTCTCGCATCTTCACCCACAATCGTTTCATGGCGTCCTTTCGTCTTCGTCTGCTCGTGCTTTCCTCGTCCGAGCCAGCGTCCTCATCCAACGGCGACGACGACGACTGCACTAGCAATGGTCGCTTTCGGACCAATCGTTGAGCGGACGATGAATGGCCGTTGTTGATGGCCGACGACACGAGCGACGTTCGGTGTTGATTGGCGGCCGCGTGCTGATGTTGTTGATGTGCTGATGATGATGTGCTCGGTTGCTCCGATCCACGCTCATCATCATCCTCATCATCATCGTCTTGTTCGTGTTCGTCTGCGCTGCGTCCTCTGCGCCGGCCATTGACGACGACGACCGGGTGGAAGCTGCCGACTCGCGCTTGCGGTCGCGGGCGGGGGGCGTCCTGGCGACTGGAAGCAAACGAGAAAATGATTAGTCTTGAGTGAACAAGTGAAAATAATTGGTAGACAGTCCGTTTTAAAGCACGAGATTGATTTGATTTTTTGTGCTTTGTGGGCAGCTACTGGTCTTCGTGAGCCATCTGTGAGTTTCGTTTTCAGTAACTAAACTGTTTTCGGCTTGAAGGTTACCCCGCGAATTTGAGTGCTGTTTGAAAAACCCAGTGTCATTCCGAAGCCGTAGCGAAAAAAGACGTTTGGATGAAACTTTTGCTTTCAGATCCAACAAGCAAGCAAGCGTAGCGTACTACTCCATCGGCAATTGTTTAAAGTTCATTCGACTGAACACAGCAGCATGAAAGTACAGTCGAACTGTAAACCATTGGCGATGCAGTTGATTTCGATGACCACTTTTTGAAATAAGCAGTCGCTGATTGGTGCTGACGGCCAGCTGGATGCAACCAATCAGCGTGCCAGATAGTCAAATGCGAGAGTGCCACAGCCGCGCGAACCTGCCCCTCGTGTTGTACTCGTGCTGTCGTCTGCGCGTCCTGCACTGTCTCAGGTTGTGCTCGTGACTGTCGTTCAATCGGCGACTGCTGCTCGGACTGGCCAAGTCGTCGTTGTGCTGCCGTGCGGCCTGCTGTTGGCGTTGCCATCGCTCCAGCACCGGCGCCATCAGACACGCAAAGTCACTCTGCACTTGCAGCGACGCTTGGTAGAGCTGCAGCATGAACGGAACAAACGTGCAGCTTTGCTGCATTTGGATTCTCAGGATTTTTTCGTATCACCGAAATCATTGAATCATTTTTTCGTATCATTGAAACATTCGGAAACGAGCTTTTTGATTTGCACAAAACATTGGATGATTACTTGTTTTTAGAAGTGGCTTTAACGCACAAAAACACTGCATGAATACGTTTTTTAAGTCGCTTTAACATCCCGTGAGCGAATAAATGCGGTCGCCATGTGAAGAGGGATGGAAACACTGCCGACGGAGGCGACCATTTCACTTGGACAGCGATGCAGCGCGCCTCCGTCGTATAAGCTGAGCTCTTTGGTATCCCGGCAGGTGCTGCCTGTGCCTGGCATCCATCCGCCTCATCAAGGCGGCGCTAAACGCGTATACCATTTTAGCGGATCGCTCGCAGGAGAAGCAGTCATATGACTGCCATGCAGCGAACTTCCATGAGTTCACACAACAGTCGCCAGCCGCAAAACAACAACCTGTTCATGCATTGATGTGCCAGTTTTGAACTGCACATCCTCTAATCGCAGACACACACACCCTGGATCGTTTGTTGGTCGCCAGTCGGCGCACATTCTGCAGCAAACTCTGCACGTCCGTCGACACCTCCTCCGGACTGCTGTAGGCGTTGTTCTGCACGCGCTGCATGATCGTCGGCAGGTCGATCGCAGAGTCGTACACGTCCGACAGCTCCTGGCGTCGGCGAAACAAAAACGCTTTTATCTTACATTTCATGCGTTTTCAATATACAACCGAACTCTATCAACCGATTGGTTGGTGATCGTCGCTGGTGTGATGCTTTCTGAGCAGGACAGACCGTGCCTGCACAGAACGCATCATCACGCGGTAATCACCAACCAATCATCTGATTTCCTATAATTTACAGTTCGACTGTAGGTTATTGACATAACGCAGGGCCCGGGCCCAGGCCAGGAACCCGTTACCCGACGGTACAATAACTTTTCAACCCCTGCAGAAGGTGAGGATACGAACAAAAACTCCAATGGCTTGATGTAGGGGTGAATGAATATAGGGTAAGCAAGCGTCCCATGAACCAATACCCCAGCCACAACAGGAAACATTTCCCAGGAACCGGAACATGACACAGTTCGCTTACAACGGACACTTTTTTGCCCTTTTTACTAAAGTTACCTGCGTGTCACGCGACCAAAACGGTTGAGCGACGGGCAAATCAGCGACAGCATCCATGACGTCGCGGCAGTCGTTCAGCCATTCGCGTTCGGCGTTGGAGTTGTTCTGCAAAACACAGGAACAGCGTTTGGCGCAAAAAAGACTTGCTAAATTGAGCAGTTCATTCTTCTCAGTGATCTATCTCAAGCACGCCCGCAGTCCGCAGCCCACATGCCGTTCCAAAAATGGATTGACACCAGTATCATTCTTTTCAGGGAATATTCAGTGCGCACGGAGCGCACATAAGCCACTGCTCCAAAACCCCGTTGTTGTTGTTGTTGGGGCTCATTGGCACCACTGCGGATAGATGTCGGTCACAGCAATTTGCGTGTGAGCGATGTTTTTCGTCCACCATCAGACGGCGAAGGCTCGCTCGGACGCTCGCTGCACTGCGCAGCGCCCAACCCCTCCACCCCTCACCAATCGTTTGCGCTGTCTGCGCTCCTTCGCCTCCTGTTCGATCGCCTGATTGCACAGTCCAAAGTCGTCGTCGTCCAACATCTCGCACCGCTCATACACACGCATCACGTCGTCGGAGGTGCCGACGTTGATTCGGCTGAGCATACGCAAGCATGTCACTGAGTTTTCATTGACGTAGAACACTTTCAACATTGTTGCTGTGCTGTAGTTCATTGCTTCACTCACTGCGAAATTTTGGCGTCAGTCAGAGGCGGATTGGCGAGCGATATTCTGTTATCCCCTCCCCTCCCAGAACTTTCAGAAAAAGCAATATACTGCCGCACATTCACGATTGATTGATCAAATCTGTCTCAGGTAACAACCAATGAACGCTTAATTTTGCGTTGGGCTCATCGGGCTGCCCGATCTCTGTTTGTGCGCCTTTCCATTCATTCTAACAAAGGTCGACTAAATAACAAATCTTGTTGGTCAATATTGCCAAAAAACACTAAACGACAACCAACTCGATGTATCGCAGTAGCGTCTCCACCAACACTTTTGCGTTGCGCACAATGTCGCTTTCCGATTCGTTGAACAGCATCGCATTGTGCAGCAACTGTTGCACGTCCCAACGAACCGCCTTTAATCGACTGAAATATTGAAATTCAAATTGTATCAATCGCACTCAACCTAAACTCAGCAGCAACTTTTCGGGAAGTACACTGTGTTTGAACAAATTGTAGCTTGTAAAGTGGGTTCGCCAAAAACTCGCAGTTTCCTCCCATCCACCGTACTGGTCTTATTGAACTTATTGAACAACAACAGGTTCGTCAAAAACAAGCACAAACGAACACCAACAAACGGGTACAACGAACGAACGCACAGTGGAGTGTGGAGATACGAGCGCGTGTGTTTGTACAACAACGCGATATGACCACATAAACAAAGACGGACAGTCATCAAACAAGAACGATAAAACGCACCGATAAAACGCGTTCTGCAGCCGATGTCGTATCGTCTGCAGGTCAATCGGATAGCCGACAATGACTGGATAGGTCGGGTACAGTACGAGGTCGACCGGATTCACAAAGACCGACATCGTGTCGAGAACACTCAGCTGCTCAATGGCGGTCGCCAGGCGGTCCCGCTCGGCGTCCACGTACCCGTTGGGCCAATCGTCCGGCGCCGGCTCGTACGCCGCTCGCTCCCGTTCTTCCTCCAGTGTCGCCTGAACGTGCACACGCGTCCGACCGCCTGACCGAGATGTTTGTGCAATTTTTCTTTTTCGATCTTATAATTTTCCGTTATCACACTGAATTGTATTGTTTTTCTCTGTTTATGCAGTGAAGCACAGTAACGTCAAAAGCACCTGATGCATGTTTTTTTCAGCAACGCTCAGATGACCAGGTTCCGTAAGTGCAAATTCAAAATTCACACTGCAATTTCTTCCACACGGCTGTGACCCCCCACCGTCAAACCTGGCGGCGCTTCAGTGGTGTCCAGTTCGACCTCCCACGGTGACAAGCGTTCCTCATCGCCGTTGTCCCAGCGAATGTGCAGGCTCTGCCAGTGCGCCCGTGGGAAGTCGGGGTCTATGGCGTCGCGTTTGTCGACATAGCCAAGCCACCACTCGTGGTCCATCAGCGCGCGAATTCGGTCGCCTGGAAAACTTTGAAAATCAGTAAACAGTCAACCATTGACACGCCTCGACGCACGGCACGGACTGCAGAGTGCGCATGGCGTTTTGTTGTTGCTCATTGCGTTTGCACCACAATTTACGCCGTCAGTCAGGCTGGCCAGCCAGCATGTGAACGATCATTTAGCGAGTCGCAAAACCGGGAAAAACCGGTATTTTCCCATGCCAACCCTATTTGCGACCACCTCATGAACGCGAATGCTCGCTGGGATACGCTGCTGGCGCTGTCCAGCCCAGTGGTGCAGAAAGATCACGATGACGTCAAAAGGAAGCCCCAACAGGATTTGGCGCAGCACAACCAGGCGCTTGCTTGAAATTCCACAACAGTCCAGACATAACTGAACTGATCGCGCTTATGAAATTTTCAAACTGACCAGATCTCCAACGATGACCCAACGATTTCTCATAGTGCTGTCGGAGTATGATGAAATCCGGCACACCGTCGACGTCGTGGTAGCTGGAGAAGAAACGGAAAACACACCACAGTATAGTTGTTTTTGTTAAAACTGTCATTTGTGGCAAAGTACAGGAAAACGGGCACACACGCGCGTCCATTGAGTATTCGTGACTGACCACTGAGTATCAAGCTGACGAAACATTCGGGAGTTTTTTTAAACAAATTCGAGTTTCTTTTCTGTCACCAGCAATTCAACGGTGTTGCGTCTGTCAGTGTCTTTCTAAACTTCGGTGTTCAGTTGTCGACTTGCGACGAAGATGTCGATATTCACCAAAAAAACAAATCACCAGAAAACTGACCGGACAGTGAATTCACAGCCCGTCGGTCTACCGGTTTTACGGTGAATCTGCGCCAGTCGAATTTGACACAAACGATACGGATGGACAACGTGGCAAACCTGGAAACACGCGGCAGAGACTTGGCAGTTTTAGGTTTTGCGGTCACCAATATAGCTCGGGAATTCGCTAGATATATTCATAGATACAAAGTCAAACAACACAGTATAAAAAACCATCAGTATACATGTTCGTCTTTGTTGATTCCGAAAGTTTACGGGAATGCCATTTTTCCAACAACAAAAGTTACCTGCATATGCATGCAGACAGTTCCAAATTCCTAACTGCGCCAGGCAGGTCATAAACAGGTGAGAACACCTGTGCACAAGATCAAGTTTCTGACTGTACTCATTTCAAATTTTTATCCCCCGAAGCACACATTTTGAGTTACTTTTCCAAAAAAACAACAACAACAAAAGTTGCTTGTTGAATTATGATTTATTTTTTTAAACCTGTCCCACTGAAATGACGTCATGTGCCGCCAAACATGCGCTTGCCGTTCACTGCAAACCAGACTTTCCGTTTAGCCGATTTCTTCCCGCAAACAAATGGTGAATGTTGAATCAGTCACACCAAACTGACATTTTAGTGCCTGTACTTTGACAAACGGGCGTTTTTAAAGCAAATGACGTCATTTTAAACCGGACACATTTGAATAAATCCACAATACATGAACAACGCTGGCGAACTCCTCGGCGTCAAAGTCCGCCTTCGGCCACATGAGCCGTTTGATCGGGTACAACTGCTGCTGCTCGCAGGTGCGCAGGTAGAATTCGTGGCCCTGCCGGAAGTACACCACTTGATCGCCGAGTTGCGCGAGATACGGAAAGCGACTCGGTGCGTCGAGGCTCATGTGGTCGGGGAACGATTGGAGGTACGCCGGCAGTTGGTCCCAGATCGGCTGAGAATGGAGACGAAAACTCAATCGAGTTCAGGGATGCGCAGGAGAGCCGTGCGATTCGAAGCAAAGTGAAAAAAACACGCACGTGTGAAAATGACAGCAGCCAAGGTAATCAGTGTTGAAAATGTTCGCTCCAGTTTCCTTGAACAACCAACACAAGAAAACAACAAATGCAGCGCCGTACCGATTCCAGGCGTCTGCGTCGCCTCTTGGCGTTTCGTCGGCTGCTTTGATTGTTTGAATGTTGATTGTTTGAATGTTGATTGTTCGCTGCGCGACTTGTCGACGCCTTCACGTTGCTCGGCGCACTTCGACGAGACGTCGACTTTCGCGGCGACACTGCGGCGGACTCGGATGGCGACTGCGGCTGCTCACCGCTGGTGCTCGGCTGGAATTGTTCAATCCAAACACTCACTGATTCTGCTTCGGTCGCACTGATAGCCGATGTTTTGAGGCTGATTTTGAAACGCATCTCATCAGCAGGAGTTCAGTAGTTGATTGACTGCACACTGGAGTCGTGGACTTTCCAGGAGTCTCATTCCACGTTACCCAAACGTCAGGGTACTGCACATGGACAATCACGGGGTACTCGAGTTAAACATTTTTATGTTATTATATCCTGTCCTTACCGGAAACGAGACGATCGACACTGAACCTAACCGACCCTGATCTCCCAATGAGACTTTATGCCTCAGGGGCGACTTGTCGATGTCGCCCAGTGACACAAATGCGCTCATTCTGCTGTGTTGTCTCACCGTTGCGCGCGCCGCCGCTCTGCTGGATCGACTAGCAGTTGGGTCTTCATAGTCCGTGTCGGACGTGTCGTCGTCGTTCGTCTCCTCCTCGCTCGTCTCGTCACTGAATTCACTCGACGAACTGCGCGCAGCGTCACGATGCCGGGCGTTGTCGTCGCTGGTTGCCGCTGCTGGTGATCTGTGCACAACAACAATCGAACGATTGATGCGTCTCCGTGTCCGTACTACACGCTGTCCATACACAGTGATCGGAGTTTCCTGCTTTTAGCGGAATAAAATTGATGGATGGCTAGTTGATGTGAACATGATTGGTTGGGTGATGCACTACCGCCCAGGCAAGCTTGCCGTTGTCAGCTCGCGTGGGCGCAAGGTCGCGTCGACCGATGCACTATCACTCAATATCACCAGCACATCACACAAAATGCACGTCGCAAAGTCATCATGATGATTATTTGACAACAGCCCGCCCCCAGTCAGCCTGTACCTCTCATCAGCGAATCTGCCGTCATTGGCGCTGCTTGGCGGACGCTGCCACGGTTGGTCGCCCGAGTCTGCGCGGCGTAGGCGTCGACGCCGGGGACGTGCGGTCGCTGGGGGCGCACGAAAGTTGGACACACTCCAGCGGGCAGCACGAGCGTTCGAGCGGTCGTCTGCGTCATGCTGATTGGCGGTTGAAGGAGCAATTCTGCCCGCTGATTGGTCGATGCTGGTGTCATCATCGCGACGACGACGCACCACACGACGGCGGCCTGTCGTTTCATTTACACTTGTGTTTTTGAACTATTTTTTTGTTAAATTTACAATAAAGGTTGATTGCCAGAATACCAGTTGATTTAATTGGCGTCAATTTCAATTTTATGATTGTCATTTCGTTTCATTCACAAATAGGAACAGTGTCAATGCTGTGGCATCAGTTTATGCACTGTAAACTGTATTAGCCTCCTGTCAAACCCGAGGTGGCAAAACAGCAAAACAACACAATGTCGTGTGACAACAAGCACTCGCTTTAAGCAATCAAGAGCAAGTAATCAACAGAGCCAATTTTAACTTTAAAAAAAGATTAGCAAGCCGCACACAACGTTCAGAGTACTCGTCACTCACGCGGACTGGTGACACTTCGGGGGTCTGCGTCATCCTCGGTTGGCACAGCGCTGTCGTTGTAGTCGTTATCAAGGATATTGGACAGAATGCGCTCGCTTGATCTGAATGAAACGTTCAGTTTTATTTCAAATTCGAAATGAAAAAACGTTTCAACCGAAGGAATATGGCAATGCGCTCATTTATGAATCACACATAATCGCCATCGTTCACAACGGCTTACTCAACAAATTTTATTGAAACAGCCCCGGTGGTCGTGGCATATCATTGAGCGGACCACGCGACCACCAATCAATCAGCATTCAGCACCGATCGAAAATCGCGCCAAATCGGCAAACATGCAGCCACATAAGCAACGAGTCAAAAGCACAATCAAAAACGTGGCGACCTCTCCGGCGACGGTGTCCGCTGTGCCTCTCGCTCACAGATCTCCAGCTCCCGTTGCGCCCGCCAACGGCATTCTGTGAGCACACGTGTCCGTGCGCACGGCGACAACGGACGCACCATCGGACGACCCAACGCCCAGACGCTGCTCGTCAGCGGTGCTCGCGCGGCAGCGCCTGCGTGACAAAAAAACATGCGCGTATTCGTAACCAAAAACAGACGTCAGACGTTGGCCATCAAGTGCACAACGAATGAAAAAGCCCCAATCAAACGTCAAATCTACTGTATTCTACAGTTCCCCGCCTATAGAACTTTTGCATCAACACTAATCGCGCAGAAACAACGTGAAAAATGCAACAATGCCATTTTAATCTGGTTCGTGTGTGCTCTCGATCTACTGACGTACGACATGTCTGCCTGAAGATTCTGGTCTGCACCCGCAGTCCCAGTGAGCAAAACATTCGAACGCTTTCCTTCCATCCAGCCTGCTGTGTTTCGTGTGCTCTCCGTCGTAGCACCGAATTGGCCGGTGCCAACACGAACAAACCACCAATCTCAATCGTACCTGTGGTCGCCTCGGCCGCTGCGGTCGCGTGTTGCATGCTGATTGAGAGCACCGACGCTGATGCCGACTGGCCAGTTTCATCAGCAACAGCACCACTGGAGGACGACTGATGTGCTGCTGATGTGGACGCTGATTGGTCGGAAGTGGAATGCGACTCGCTGACTGGTTGCGTGTTGTTGTCCGCTGTTGCCGTGTCGATGTCGACGGTAGTGTCAGTGCCTGAAAAATCGTTGCCACTGCCACGAAAGTCTCCGTTTGAATACTTTTGCACTTTTTGCTTGCTGTCACATCTCACACACTGATCTAATATCTACCTGATATATAGTCACGAACACAAAGAAGCACAGACAAGCGGTAAACGTGTAAACGAAAAAAAACGGCACATTTGTTCAAGTATAATCAATGTTACGACTCGGCATTAAAAAGCATCTTATTTTCAGGTATATTTTTCAATTCTGTTCGGACCACTCGGAATCCCACAATACCACACCAATCGGCTTTGTCAGTTTCTTCTAACCAGACGAATTCTAAACCAATTAACAGAAAAAAACTCACTGCTCGACCGCACTGGCTCCGGGCACAAGGCGGAACGCTCTTTACCGGGTACGAGACGCTGATAATCAGCAGGCCACGGGTCCCCGTTGGCGTTCACCAGAATCGGCGGCGGCATTGCATTCGGCGCCAATTGCGTCTGCTCATCCAGCACGTACCCGTTCGAGTCACGGACGATTGGCCTGATTTTTTGGCAGCGTTTTGTTTCGTTTTTTTTGGAAGGGAACTTTTGAATTTTTCAGAAACAATCCAAAATCGGCGCGAGAATCCAAATCATAACGATAAAAAGTCCAACCGGTAATCGGTGTGAAAGAACTGCTCTCGCGGCACGGTTTTGATTTTCTCGTTGCTGTTCAGTCCCATCAGCGTCAAATTCCCGTGCACGTCGACCGCTGAAAATTCAGTAAAATTCAGTCACCCTCGTGGCCTGGTGGCAGTGCGTTAGACTACAGTCTGTGCGCTCGAGTGATCGAGCCCCGCCGAGCGGTGTATAGGCACTTAACAACAGAGGAAAACTCGATGGGCGCCCTACTCAATGGCGTTCTGTACACTTCCTGGGTTAGCTTTGGCTAAAAACATTGCCTAAAAATTGCATCAACAACAACAACAAAAATCAGCGGTGCTTTTGTTGAAGTTTTTTTATTCCACACTGCAGCGAGCACAAAAATTGCCCACACTGCACTTTACAAGAAGTACCATAGCACAGTTATTGTTTCATTTGCGCTAAAATACGGCACAAACAACAGCAACGCGCGTGTTTGGTGTGTGCCTGCTTGTTTCTGACTGTGCAAATCACCGTATTCAGACAAGGACCTAACAAACCGTCCAACGAGAAAACATGCACAGCACACCGAAAGCAACAACAACCCCACCGAAACACCAGTCCAACAACAGCAAACAGCGCATTACCAGCAATATGACAGGCATCATCGGTTGCGGGACTGAACATCGCGTCATACAAGGCGCTGCGTCCACTCGCGTCAACCGAGTTCGAGTGTTGCACGAGTTGTCGGCCGCTGTGCACCTGCCACACGATCAACAGCGCGTCGTGTGCCACACTCAACACCACGTCGGCGTTCAGTGGGTGCGCCTGCAGCACGTACGCGTCGTCCTTGTGGCCCTAGAAATGTGCGTTGCGTTTATTTTCTCTTTATTACTCTCTCCGATAAGAGCACAAATTGACAGGCTTGAGCTCGAGTGAACAAGCTCATTCAGCTCTAATCACTTTATCCCATCCCCATCCCGCACACCGGAGTTTAGTACCGTCGCGTTTTTTTGGATTCCGTGTGAGGGGAGGGGGTGGGCTATTAATAAAAAACAAAGCTCAATAGCACCCCAAAAACCACCGACCAACAAGAATCGCACAAAGCGGCCGGTGTGGGCGTTCCAAACGCGAATGGCCGCATCGGACGCAGCGGTCAGCACGAATCGATCGTCGGACGTCCAACAGGCCATCGTCACGCAGAGACGCAGCGTTTTGGTGGTTGTGGTGAGCGCCATCGTGGACGTCGACGCCGTTCTAAGAAAGTGTCAGTGGGAAATGGAATGGAAATGGACAAAAGGTAAACTGTCGCCAGATAAACATATGACATGGCACGAGAACGTGAACGGTGATGGTGAACAGGTGATCTCATAGATAACGCTATTGACTGTAATCTGTTGATCAATGTATCACAGTTTGACTGGTCTTTGTGACTTTGCACATGCGCATCGAAAGCTCTCAATAAAAAACTGAACTCTGATGTTTGACGTGAACTTATTGCTTTCGAATATTTCATTTTGGCAACCACCATGTATTTGACGTGTCTACGCCGTCATTCACGATAAACAAGTCTTTCCTACATCTCTGGACAGGACATGAAAGAAGACATTTTGTTGGTAGGAAAAAAGTGTTTTTCTCAGCGACATGTCCAGTGTACCAGTCGGAATCCCAATCAGACCACTTCTAACAAACCATCTTTACCTGAGTTGGCCAGCCTTGTTCGGTGCCTCCGTAGCAGCGACATTCAGTTCAATATTTCGCCACCGCTGCCGTTCATAGCGCCATATCTTGGCCGTGCCATCCTTGCTGCCGCTGACGAAACGCAGACCCTCATTCGCCCATACAAGGCTGTCCACTTGGTCCTGGAATACGCTGTTGGTTTGGTTGGGACACGGTGTAAAAATTGCCACAATTACCACCAATCAACCGCTCATGCAGGTTCAGAACAAAGCAAGAAAGCGTGGCGAAAGTAGAACAGCGGGATAGACTTACCTTCGGGTTTCCAAGTCTACGCACAAGAGTCCATGTACATAAGTCCAAACCAAACAAAAAACGTCCTACAAAACTGCCCCGCTGGCCTACCGTGTGCGCCTGCACCTCGAGTGCCTGTACGGGTCCGTGTACGGAGTCAATTCGATAGATGTATACCCGTTGGTCGCTGCCCCCGGTGACCACGAAGTTGCCGCCGGGGCTTGCTGCAGAGCACAGCATCTGCGCACCGGCACCCGCACGCTCGTTGAACTTGATTGGCGTGGCACTGCAAAGGAAATTGGAGATAACTGGTTTTCGGCGGGATCACCACAAAGTTTTTGCTGATTCTCTGTTTTTTTTCGAAAACTGACTACCATCACGATGTGATTCAATAGGATTTTCTATGGTGTGTGGATGGTGTGAATTTTGAAATTTCATACTGTTTTTTTCAATTAAACTTCAAAGCAAATTTCAATTGAACTGATTTACAAACTACGCACTGCTGAGTATTTGGAATCCTAAACCTGAAACGCTGAAAAAACTGCGCTCGTTTTTCGAACTTCGGTTGAATTAACTTTATTTGTTCAGAAGCATGTCCATTGAAAAAAAACTTCCAAGCCAGGGTGCGATTTGGCAACATTTAGCTTCTTCAACCAAACGGCGTTTCCAACCCAATCTCGGTTAACTAGCTGTCACTCAAAAAATAACACATTTCAACTACAAGCAATCCAACGCAAACCCACCAAAACTCATCAGATGCCGCGTCCCATCGCCAGAAACAAGTGCAACAATCATTGCCAGTTGACACCAAATATCGCTCGTCAGCAACCGCATACGCCAGGAATCTCACTGACGTCACCATGGCTGCATGGCCTGCACAAAAAAAAACAGTTGAGCCATTTTTATGCAGTCGATAGGCGACAACAACGCTAGCCTGAGCGGGAGTCTGGAAAACCGGTCAAATTCGGTTCGGTCCATAACACGATGGTTCACTGCTCAAATTCCGTCTCACTGCTAACATTTGAGGATGGTCTCGGAAGATTGTTCAGCTACACATAAAGATGAAAAACAGATAATAAGCTATTTTAAACAACTGTACGGGCGTGCCAAGGTCGTTTCAGAACCAACGCACACAAGAGGCTGCACGTTTGCCTTATTTTTGCAATGTGTTGTGCACATGCGTTCGTGGCCATGTCGCATTCGCATGTTCCAGGATTCCGCACAGCACATGAACGCGTGCCAGTGTGTTTGTATTGTGTAGTATGTTCGTTTCAACCGGTCACTGTTTTTCGCAGAATACAGAGCCGGCGCGAAGACGAAAGAACGGGATCATCCGGTGTCGCGAGTGGCGAGCAGACGATATTCAGCCACACAAGAGGTGTGCTTGATTTCAAACACATTCGCTCTTCTTAATTCAAACAGTTTCCGCATGCTCTGTGTATTCCGCAAAAAAAAAACAACCGACCGATTTCAACAAGCACACGTTCTGCGGACGATGATGCGCCAACCTGCAAGCACAGCGACCAACGAGCCAGTCCGGAGACACCACACGCGCACCAATCGATCGAGGCATCCGGCGGCGACGTGCGTGTTCTCGTCCGACACGGACATGTCCACGATCTCGCCGGCGCTGCCGCGGAACGTGAATATCAAGCGGCCGTCGTCGACTGACCACAGTTTCAACAGGTGGTCGTCAGCGCCCTGCAGCGAATATTGTGGGTTTATTCAAACGTGTCCGGACTAAAATGACGTCATTTGCTTTAAAAACGCCCGTTTGTCAAAGTACAGGCACTAAAATGTCAGTTTGGTGTGACTGATTCGACATTCACCATTTGTTTACGGGAAGAAATCGGCTAAACGGAAAGTCTGGTTTGCTGTGAACGGCAAGCGCATGTTTGGCGGCACATGACGTCATTTCAGTGGGACACGTTTGAAAAAATAGGTCATACAAAATGCTCATGTTGGATTGAAAGCAAAGCGCATTTTAAAAGCAACAGTGTGGCGATAGGAAACGCCTACATTCACATGTTCCAGCAATTGGCCACAGCGTTGCCCATCTGTGACATTTGCACAACTGAACGGAACCACTGAGAATAATTCATAAGAACTTCATAAAACGGGCCGAAGAAAATGTATAAAAAAACAACAACAAAATGCCTCTGAACAAGCCGACCGTCAGAACGTATTTTCCGGTCCGATCAAACGAAACGCAGAACACTGGCGCCAAATGGCCAAGAATCCGAGCATGAAACTTGTATCGTGTTGCCATGTGCTCACAATCGTAGAGATCATGTGCTGCCACTGCACCCGCTAACGAACGCTTGTTCAATAGATGGACTGAAAGAGGAATAAAACGTTATGAAAATGGGCTTGACTGAAGAACATGTGTCCAATGGGGCTACTTATGACACCACTTCATTTCGGTCGTTATTACAAGGCAAGTCCAATAAACATGAGGAAAATGTCAAGAGGTCTGGGATGAGGAGGATATAAATACCAATAATATTCGAGAACTTTGAAGGCACGAGAACAGACTCTGGAGTTCACACAATAAAAACAAACTGAATTTCTGAAAAACTCACATCCACTGGATCGATGCGTTCGCATCCAATGCGGCAGCGGACGCCCGTGGTGGCGGACAACGGCTGCCTTGAAGGGTGGCTGTGTTGGCGAACGCTCTGCACAAAATGGACAAAAGCCAGAGGTTAGACAAGACAAACACTGCCGTGTGGCAGTCAAGTCAGCTGGTTGATACAGCAAACCACATAAGATGAAGACTAAGGCTGCTTTTGAACTGGTGTCCAGAGATGTGCACGGGGGTACTTTTCGTTCTCTCCGTTTCAAAACATCTGTGTTTTTTTACACCTGAATGGGTGTCATAGGAACATAAATACTTTGGATGACATCCAAAAATCGTAAGGTAAAATGCGTTCTCAGAACCAATTTTTTTTAAATTTTCTTCGCTGCGCGAAGGCGTTACAATTTTCCATGTTTTCACTTAAATTGAGAATCAAAGTCGCCAGACATGTAAACATGCAAGCACACAGCATATAGTCAGATGCAGTTTAGCAGGGTTTTTGAGAGGTCAGTTTTGTGTGATGCTAAATTTGCGACAAAAAATTGGGGGGGGGGGTCGACGTCGCGCAGCCACCTGAGCCGGTACCAGCAAGACTTGCCCGGCGTGCACACCTCTGCTGGTGTCGTACTAATCCAACCATCTCGAGGCAGCCATTCAGCATTCCAGATTTATTTGTTTGACCTCACTGCGTTGCTACACCTATTGAATGAACCCCCTGCTGACGACTTTGGATTTATTACATTTTTTGTGCCAAAAACTCACTGTTTGATAACTGACGCTTCGCAGCCGTTAGCACCGAGCTGCACGATAAATGCTGACAAAGTTGATTAAACACAGATGGCAGTAGAAAGCTCGAGATCAGCGGGCGTATCAGTGTGTCCTGCGAGAAAGCGTGAAATAATTTGATTTTTTTACCACTTTTTTCATGCAATGTTTACTGATCAAAACTCGAATCGCTTGTGTTTGGCCAGTGGAATTGATAAGCAAGCAAGTGTGTTGCCAAAGAAGGGGCACACTCCAAATACAAGAAGTTCGCTGTTTGCGGTTTCGCCAGGTAGACGCATACCGCGGTGCCCCCTGGCTCGTCAGTGCGACGGACACCAGGCAGAACTGCCGAAGCTGTTTTACCACAGACAGATCTTATAATCTGGGCAAGGTTCCCGAATCGGCCGAAAACGAAATCGCCGCAATCTCTCGAATGGCGCTCACATATTCCGCAAACGACCGCCGATGCATGCGTCCGTCGACGTCGTATCGCGGCGGCAGCAAGTTGCGCGCCTCTAAATCCACTCGCAGCGCTCGTGCCGCGTTCGCACAGTGACACGCGTCCAGGAAACGTTGCACCAAATACAGCAGCTCTGAGACGGTCGCTTTTATTGTATTTCTGTTGTTGTAGCTCTCTCACCGATTACTACGGTAGTAGTATTGGTCACCGCTCGTGGTCTGGTGGTAGTGCGTTAGACTCTTGTCTGTGCGCTCGGGGCATCGAGCCCCGCCGAGCGGTGTATAGGCACTTAATGACAGAGAAAACTCGAAGGGCGCCCCACTCAATGGCGTTCTGTACGATTCTCTGGGTTGGCCCTGGCTAAAAACATCGCCTAAAAATCCCAACAAGAACAACGACAACCACTACTACGGTGGGTTTATTGGGGCGTTTCGTGACCCCGTCTCGTGAACTGAAACGTCCCGTCTTGAAGCAATGCTCATGCCAGCAGAGGGGACACCGGTGTCTCAAGAGCGCACTCGCTCTGTCCTAGAGACACCAGTGATCAGAGCTCTTCTCGACTTCAGTGGGTGGTTGTCAGCTGCTATTTCGCAAAAAAACCGAATCCAAATGTTGCTTGCATGGATCAACCAATCAGCGGTGATGGTGGACTGCAGTTGGCACAATGAGTACCATCCTCCGGGGTGGGCTCAAATGCGCCACGACCCCTGCGCCAACACTTCCACCGAGCGAGGCCTCCGTTTAAAATAATACCAGTCCAATAAAACTGAACGTCATCTTTGATAACAAACAAACCTGACTGCGCGTCAGCACGCACTACGCTGCTCTGTTCCGAATTAGCTGCCATCGTTTTCGGTTACGTCGATTTATTTCGACTTCGGACCGTCCACGAAACCGTGTGTTTAGCAGTGAGCGCAGAAAAAAACGCCGACAAGAAAACTGAACACAATAGTGGCGTGGTGGTGTCAGTCTTCCACGCTGATTTCAGCACGTTGATTGGCTGCCTCTCACTGCTGAAAGCAATCAGAATCATTCGTCGGTAGCTGATCGGACTCTCAAATGTGTTTACAAATGCAAAAAGAAGATAGTCCAGCAGATATAGAGAACTGGATAAACGCAGGATACATCACCTGATTTCATTCAATCAGTCAGTGAAACGTCGTGAACTTCGAACTTTTACCATCTTTTATTCACTCATGTCAATCAAATAAAAAATTATAC
>JASANC010002739.1:0-32369 GCA_030248135.1 Theristus sp. LFF4_11 | reverse complement strand
AAAAACCATGAATGCAGATGATAATGAAAGCAACAGCAAACTAAGCAAAATTCTCACTTTTTATAACAAACATCGTTGATTTGTACTGCTGACGATGTGCAAGCGCAAATGCCACTGCTACAATACATCAAATAATCAATACAATCAACATTTTGAACACACGGATCGCCGAGCCGGCTGCTACCTGAGACAAGAGAATTCAACTGAACTGTTTACATGTGTTCGGATTTACGATTTTGCATTTAAAGTTTACCTGTTGTGAACACCTGTCGATATTTTCGCACTGTTCTATCAAGACAGTAGCCGTGAGCTTCAGAAAAATAGGTGTGTCGCGGACAGTAGAATTTCTTTAGCACCCTGAGATTAACAATACGTGCACATGTGCGCTTCAAATCAGAAGAAATTAACTGACAATCAAAAATGCAGTTAGTTCAACAAGAAAAAACGCTTGCATTCTGGTTTTCGTGCATTCGAAAAAAGCGTCTTCTTCAGGGTTGACCATTCTAAAATTTGATAAACATAAAAATGTAACTGCACATGTAAGTTGTGGCAAATTTTACTAGCTAACAATTAATCTTGTTATAATTCCCACCTCGTTTTATTGTTGCAGAAGAGCACCTGATACTGTTGGCCGCTTTTCTTGCATTTCTGACCTTTCTGGTGCTGAATATCACAGGAATCACATTCGTCGCCAATTTTACAAAAGTCCATGGTTGCGCTTTTCTTGGTTTTCCTGATGACCCGGCAAAAACGGCTGAAAATAAAGCAACCTTTTTTAAGAACACGTTGTTTCAGTACCAAGCAACATTTGATGTTGTCAACGAACAATATAATTGTCTTGTCATGCACAGAGCTCAAATGTAAAGGTTTTTGTCCTGGCACCTGTCCACTAAATTCACCAAATCTAAGCAGACAGACAAGCCACCAAACAAACCACCAATGTGGTTGTATACGACCCCTGTCTATTTTGTGTGTATCCGTAGTATTAAACCACAAGAACAATTTTGCTGTGTTTCGGTACCTGCAGACATACGCTTGTTGCGTGCAAGCCACTTTACGGATTTAAGAGTCCCGAGCGTATAAACAGTCACATAATGCTGAACAAGAATGCTTTCTACCTGTGACTTTCAATGCGATTATAATAAACTGATTGTTTTCAGGATTATTCTGTCAAACGAGTAAACCTAAAATTTTGCATTGAATCTGCTTGTTGTGCTGGTACTCAACGGCACGTACACACTCAAAAGCTCGACGGTTGTTCTGTCCCCTGTAGTATACCCTCCTCTCCCGCTATATATCCAAACCATCCATTCGCCAAATCACTTCCGTACACACTATTATACACAGCGTCACAATGTCCGCACCACACAACGTACCAAACTCCACAAATAAATCTTATTGACATGGGTCTAAACAAAGCTTGTAAACTTTTAAGCGGCTGGGCAAATGTTTTTTTGTGTTTTCTTGAAATTTCAATTGTTTCGAAATCAACAATATTAGACTAATTTACTTATACTAAACAAATTTAGTAGTAGTTGCTCCTATCTTTCTACCCAAATTGCTTGTAAGTACTAAATGAGCCAATAAAGTTAAAAAATGATGGTTGAAAAATGCAATAATGTAATGAATGTGTTCAGAGATATGTTCAAATTTAGAATTATTCGGAAAACCGTTATTACTAGATTAAAAAAGCTTTGCACTTACCGTGTTTAGTGACAGATATGAGTACAAGAGCAGCCAACAGCGGCCTACTGAGGCCAGATGAACACAATCTCATGGTGCAATTAAGAGTTACAGAGACCCGCAGCAATTACAATCGACGTGTGAACGCCGCCAACAATAAAAAATCAGAGATGGCGTCCTGAGGCGCGCCCCTGACTGCGGGTTTCTTTCTTCGATGATGTTGTAAAAAATGGCGGCAGCTGAAACAAAACGCACCAACTTTATGGATTTAATGAGCCATGGACTGAAAATTTCTTTTAAAAATTACAAACATTAAAAACAACAAAAATATGATAGAATCATCGGAGACAATGGACACAATTGAATATGTCAAAAAGTTCTGACATAGATGTTGAGGTGTGATAAAAAGCTTCACCGGTTTTATTAAAACAGCGTATAACACCAGCGTTCAAGTAGCACGTAGAACACTGATTTTTTGCCCTCCTATAAACATTCGCAGGAGTTTACCGTGGTCATTTGTGCACTGGGTCTTCGTTCGCTGCACAGTTCGAACGGTCACTGCGTGCAATATATTATTCCTTGCAAGTTGTATATAAAAATTTTTTAAATTATGAAAAAATCAAGCGTCGCGCTAATACGTCTGTGACGACGGCTGATCGAAACGAAACGTTAGACAACAACGGAAAGTTTAAGCGGGCGGCGCAATGCAATGAATATCCGACCGTAGCAGACGTGTGTGTGTGTGTATGTGTGTGTGTGTGCACGTGACCAGTAGACAGTCAAACCGTCATCATTATAAACTCAACATGTGTGCTGCACTAAAGAAACAGAAAAATGCGCTCAGCAGCAGTTTTAGTTTGGCTAGGTGTGCAAAAGACGGCCGATTCAATGAACACGCTAGTAGCCTGATGTCCGATATCTTTTGTCCGGCGTATACAAGTTATCTGTACGCAACTGCGGTGGTGGTGGACAGCGCGCAAAGTGTAAACAATTCTGTTCCTGTTGTTGAGCCGAGCACCGCGTCAGCATCGCGTCGCTTGCTTACCTACAACAAGCAATAACCACTACCACGCACGTCTGTGCTAACACTCGGCAACTACAGTTATACTTGAGCTTTATATTTCAAACTTAGCCGTCTTTAACTGTTTGAATTATATACTGCAGTATTCCCGTTGAGGAACATAGAATCCAGTGTTGAATTATGATCGAACCCACAGCATACTGTTGAATGAATTCGCACGAATTCAGCAGCTAGCCCAAATAATGCTATGATAAGAAATACAATGTAAGGGACCAGTTGATTGCGTTGTTGTCTGCACTGTGTACGTTTCAGCCTCACAGGTCATTAGCCGCCCACACAACGGCACGCTTAATACTGTCGTACTATCGATACAACAACGAATTAAACCTGCTAGCAGAGTCGCGCTGACGTAACACGACAACGCTTACTGCATTGACATATTTTTAAAGCAATAGTGACTATTTGATACTGGTTTAGAAAAAATCAAAGGTCACAGGTCAGGTTTGGTGGTTGAGTTTTGACTTATTGATGGTCAGGTTTGGTGGTTGAGTTTTGACTTATTGATCAACTGGTTTTGTCGCTCAGATGACACGATTTAGTGTTTAGTTTCATCTACCAAACAAAAGGCGCCGATTGTTTATTCAACTGATTGCAAACACAGAAGTACAAGAATAAACACAAACAAAGTGCAAAAATACCCGATTTGTACGTTTGAAACTCATTTCAAAAAACACTGAGAAGTCACAACGAACACTGAAAACCAGAGTACACTGATGATGCTAAAAGCTAACAGAAACATAACAGCAGTCACCGTCGGTTAATATCGATACACACCCCATTGACTGGAAATTGTGTTGACGGACAAGCACGTGCTGCAAAAATAGAAGAGTTCGTTTTTCTGTGCCGCAGTGTTTCAAGCTTCAAAGCAGTAATTCAAAGACTGACCACAATGATATTGCCATCGATTTTTAACCTTGTGCCGAACGAGCACTTCGAATGTTCTACATGACACTAAAACAAGAACAAATGTTGTTATTGTAAGCTAGAATTCGCACAGTAGTTCCGACGCGGCTGCGTTTACCTTGAATGAAAGGACGCTCGGTGCTTGTATGCTGATTCGGACCTGTCGGTTGAACATCACAACACACGTAACTGGCAACGTTTGTGGCTGATGCAAGGCAGGTTGAGTTACTTGGACATCTGGTGTAGCTCGGTTGACACAACAGTGCTGTACTCGTGGGCGGATAAAGCAGTTCGCTGCCAGTTGGACAGACTGTTTCTGTATAATAGTTTTGATGAATATATCGCACGATTTAGTCAAAAGTTGCTTTGAACGCTATTTAAGGCTGATTACCGGTTTTTCGCGACTTAATTTGATTCTTGGAGGATTCCGAGCTTGCTGGCTTCACTGTTTTACAACAATAATATTGTCGACGCCAGTGCGAGTAAGAGCACGAGTGTCCATTATCACAAGCAAACGAGTCAAACGAGCACAATCGGGCAGAACCGTCAGACTCCAATTGTACAACGGCGTTTTCAGTGCCGCAATACTCTAAAATGACATGTACATGCACAATAATATACAGGGTAATCAAAAACAGCTATTTTTAAAACGGTTCGATTTCGAGCTGCATTAACATCTAAAGCTTGCATCACTTATGGTCATGTAATTGCCAGTTGTTGTGTAAAAATCTATCTATCTATCTATCTATCTATCTATACTAGCCAATTGACCCGTGCCTACGGCACGGTTAGCTGATAAATACAATTATTTTTGTGTGGATTTTGGCCTTTTGAACCGTGCCAAAAATGCATTGCATTTTGATTTTGAGCTGCTTTAGTCGTTCCCGTTCAAATTATCAAAAACAATCTTCTGATCAAGAAGACAATCTTTACTGCATTCCGTTTTAAAATTGCAAACAATCATTTTTAATCACCAATGGTCAATTCTGTTCCCGTTAAAAATATGTGAAGCGATTTTAAAGTTAATTGAATTGAAACGACAAAAAGTAACGTTTTATAAAAATCGTTTTTGAATGTAATTTGTAATTGCAGTTTTGAATTTTTGTTTTTGAAATTGACAGATTTCTAATTAAACCCGGGTGTTGAAAACAAATTTAAAATCCGAAGTTTATAATTTTGCTGTTATGTTTTTACCCGTTCACCCTGCCCTAAGCAAATCCTTTTTTAGAGTGAAAATATAAAAAAAGGAACAAAAAAGTGACGTTTAAATAAAAAAATACCCATTTAAAAAACACTGTTTTTATACCTTAACATATACCATAGTCCCTAATATATAAGCCAAACCTTTTCGCAAAGTGAAAACAAAAACGGGAAACAAACACCCATTTAAATAGTCATGCAGCTTCATTTTTGCGTTTCTGTATTTGACACATTTTCATTTAACCCTGCGTGTTGAAAAAACATCAAATTTGGAAAAATTATCTTTTTCAAATAACCGCTTTAATCAGATTTTTAGTTAATCACGTATTTCATTAACAAACCACGTTTATTTGATTTCGCAATAAATTTTTTAGTTGACTTGTTTAGATAAAAATTTCCTGTTTTCGAAAAAGTCTCAAGCAATAACTTTACCACACTTTTTTGTTTTTTCAAAAAGTTCTCAAGCAATACCTTTTCAACCAAATGATAATGAAAAATATTGTTTTGAAAGCTAAGCGCAATATGCACTTGCAATGTCGATGTCGTTTTGCAATAAATATTTCCTGTTTTCGAAAAAGTCTCAAGCAATAACTTTACCACACTTTTTTGTTTTTCCCCAACCTTTCCCCCCTAAAAAAAAATTATTTTTAACCCCAGCCCATCCTTTATATGCCTGTCTTTTTCCCCCCCTTTTTAAACACAATTCCATTTTCCCCCCTTCTCCCCTTTTGTTTTTCTCCCTTTTTTCCCTTTCGCCCCATACCACCACCATCCCCTTTTTTTCCAACATAAAGCCCTCCCACCCAAAATATCCTATACTTCCTGTGAACAGTGACGTTTTTGAGAAAATAATTGGCATTGATAATGTTCTGTAAAAGTCCTAATCATCATCATTCTTATGCAATGAAAACAATCGACCACTTTGATTTGGCTGTTGGTGCTGTTTGCCATCTATTATCTTTCTTATTAAACGGACCCCAATCAATATGCGTTTGCACGCAAAGATAGAGAAAATTTTTATGGCTGTGCGGCAATTTGAAATCACCGAAACTTGACGTATTCTGTCGGCAGATTCGTGCAAAAAAATTGGGGAAAAAGCTAATCAGAATCTTTCCTCACTAAATAATTTTATTTTATATAGTATTCGAACTACGTTCGGGCGCGACACATCTTTTCAGCTGTGCGGCTTTTCCACACATCATTCAACATTACGCCGCCTCCTTTACACGAAAAGATAGAACTTCAATCGAATTACAATAGCTAACAAGAAGTAATTGATTGTTTCTGAACAAAAAATAGACTGTAGTTCCACAAGATATAGATTGCAGCATCAACAAAGATGTGGCCATGATCGACGGCGAAGCAGTGGAACGGTCCACATAAAATCGATCAATTTTTTAACGAGAGTAACAGTTGAATGATTCTGATCAGAAGAGGTTTTTTAAATATTTTGGACGGGAATTTTAAACGAAGCAGTTGGGTGTTGCTGATCAAAAATTGTTTTATCATACTTTTAACCGTCATGACAGTAAAATGCAACTCACTAAGAAGCTTAAAAGATTGCTTTTTGAACGGGATAGCTGTTGCTGATCATACAAGATTGTTTTTATTATACTGAACAGAAATGACAGCGAAATGCAGCTGACTGAACCAGGTTGCTTTCAATTTTTTTAAATATTTTAAACCGGTATCAGCTGATTGTTGCTGATCAAACGACATGTTTTTTTAAATTTTTTTGAACAGGAATAGCAAAGATTGATTTTGATGCTTTGAGCGGGAATGACTGTTAATTGTCGCTCATCATCAAAAGATTGTTTTTTGATACCTTAAACGGGAATGATTTTTTAATATTTTGAACGGGAATAGCATTTGAGTGTTGCTGATCAAAGATTATTTTATTATACTTTTAACGGTCATGACAGTGAAATGAAACTGACTAAAAAGATTGAAAGATTGCTGCTGATTTTGAACGGGATTTCAAAAAGATTTTGAACATGATAGTTGTTGCTGATCATAATACAAGATTGTTTTTGTTATACTGAAAAGAAATGAAAGCGAAATGCAGCTGACTAAAACAGATTGCTTTAAGTTTTTTTAATATTTTAAACCGGTATCGGTTGATTGTTCCAGATCAAACGACGTTTTTTTTAATTTTTTTGATCAGGAATGGTAGTTGAACGACATTTGACGACATGAAAAAGCTAACAAAACAAGATTGATTTTTGATATTTTGAGGGAATGGCTGTTAATTGTCGCTGATCAAAGAACATTTTTGATACTTTAAACGGGAATGACAGTGGAATACAAAAAAGAATGAAACTACAATTAAGCGATATTGAAGAAGGTAACAAATCAGAGTTTATCTTGATACTTTAAATGGCAGTTGTTTGTTGCTGATTAAAAAAGATTGTTTTTCATATTTTGAATGGCAATGCAGTTATGATTGTGTTGCTACTGTTGCTTGCAGATCAAAGAATATTTACGCTGAATTAAAAAAACAGCGGTTCTCATCAAAATGATTGGCAAGTTGAAAAATAGTATCTGTGGCTCTGAATGATGCTGAAACAGCATTAACCAAACCACATAGTAATAAGTGATACGGTGACTAAATCAGGTTACGATTGAATCGACAGCAATAAAATCAGCAAAATCACATACTTGACAAAAAACACTGTTTTCAAAAAACTGAAATGCTATGATTTTCAAAAAGTAGAAGCATCGACGGATACGAGTTCTTTAAAAATGAACGTTCATTTCTATGGTAAATCAACAACAGTCGGTTGAAGCAGCTCAAAATCAAAATGCAATGCATTTTTAGTCCGGATCGTGGGCATAGGTCAAAAAGCGAAAATCCACTCAAAAATAATAATTGTAGTTATCAGCTAACCGTGCCGTAGGCACGGGTCAATTTGCTAGTCTATCTATAATACTAAAACAGGAAGACCGTGTGTGTGTCTTAGCGTGTCAATTTTGGTCGATTTGAATTGGCGCCAAGCTGTTCTAAATTTGTCATATATATATCATCATCTCTAGCTGCACTCCATTTTTAATGCAAGATTCATGAGAACTTTTACTCTCTATGTTCTGTAAAAAGTCCTAATCATCATCATTCTCATGCAATGAAAACAAACAATCGACCACTTTGATTGGCTTTTGTTGTTATTTGCCATCTATTATCTTTCTAATTAAACGGGCACCAATCAATATGCGTTTGCACGCAACGATATAGAAAATTTTTCATGGCTGTGCGGCAATTTGAAATCACCGAAACTTGACGTATTCTGTCGGCAGATTCGTGCAAAAAAATTCGGAAAAAAGCTAATCAGAATCTTTCCTCACTAAATAATTTTATTTTATATCGTATTCGAACTACGTTTGCGCGCGACACATCTTTTCAGCTGTGCGGCTTTTCCACACATCATTCAACATTACTCCGCCTCCGTTACACGAAAAGATAGAACTTAAATCGAATTACAATAGCTAACAAGAAGTAATTGATTGTTTCTGAGCAAAAAAATAGACTGTAGTTCCAGAAGATATAGATTGCAGCATCGACAAAGATGTGCCATGATCGACGGCGAAGCAGTGGAGCGGTCCACATACAATCGATCAATTTTTTAACGAGGGTAAAAGTTGAATGATTCTGATCAGAAGAGGTTTTTTAAAATAATTTGAACGGGAATTTTAAGCGAAGCAGTTGGGTGTTGCTGATCAAAAATTGTTTATCATACTTTTAACGGTCATGACAGTAAAATGTAACTCACTAAGAAGCTTAAAAGATTGCTTTTTGAACGGGATAATTGTTGCTGATCATACAAGATTGTTTTTGTTATACCGAACAAAAATGACAGCGAAATGCTGCTGACTGAATCAGATGGCATTCAATTTTTTTAAATATTTTAAACCGGTATCAGCTGATTGTTGCTGATCAAACGACATGTTTTTTTAATTTTTTTTGAACAGGAATAGCAAAGATTGATTTTTGATGCTTTGAGCGGGAATGACTGTTAATTGTCGCTCATCATCAAAAGATTGTTTTCTGATACCTTAAACGGGAATGATTTTTTTAATATTTTGAACGGGAATAGCATTTGAGTGTTGCTGATCAAAGATTATTTTATTATACTTTTAACGGTCATGACAGTGAAATGAAACTGACTAAAAAGATTGACAGATTTTGATTTTGATTTTGAACGGGATTTCAAAAAGATTTTGAACATGATAGTTGTTGCTGATCATAATACAAGATTGTTTTTGTTATACTGAAAAGAAAAGAAAGCGAAATGCAGCTGACTAAAACAGATTGCTTTTAGTTTTTTTAATATTTTAAACCGGTATCGGTTGATTGTTCCAGATCAAACGACGTTTTTTTTTAATTTTTTTTTGATCAGGAATGGTAGTTGAACGACATTTGACGACATGGAAAAGCTGACAAAACAAGATTGATTTTTGATATTTTGAGGGAATGGCTGTTAATTGTCGCTGATCAAAGAACATTTTTGATACTTTAAACGGGAATGACAGTGGAATACAAAAAAGAATGAAACTACAATTAAGCGATATTGAAGAAGGTAACAAATCAGAGTTTATCTTGATACTTTAAATGGCAGTTGTTTGTTGCTGATTAAAAAAGATTGTTTTTCATATTTTGAATGGCAATGCAGTTATGATTGTGTTGCTACTGTTGCTTGCAGATCAAAGAATATTTACGCTGAATTAAAAAAAAACAGCGGTTCTCATCAAAATGATTGGCAAGTTGAAAAATAGTATCTGTGGCTCTGAATGATGCTGAAACAGCATTAACCAAACCACATAGTAATAAGTGATACGGTGACTAAATCAGGTTACGATTGAATCGACAGCAATAAAATCAGCAAAATCACATACTTGACAAAAAACACTGTTTTCAAAAAACTGAAATGCTATGATTTTCAAAAAGTAGAAGCATCGACGGATACGAGTTCTTTAAAAATGAACGTTCATTTCTACGGTAAATCAACAACAGTCGGTTGAAGCAGCTCAAAATCAAAATGCAATGCAAAATGCAAAGGTCAAAAAGCGAAAATCCACTCAAAAATAATAATTGTAGTTATCAGCTAACCGTGCCGTAGGCACGGGTCAATTTGCTAGTATTATTAAATTTACAAAGTGTCTGTCTGTAACCGCGTGTCATTTTTGGCCAACTAGCCAATTGACCCGTGCATACGGCACGGTTAGCTGATAATACAATTATTATTTTTTAGTGGATTTTGGCCTTTTGAACCGTGCTAAAAATGCATTGCATTTTGATTTTGAGCTGCTTTAGTCGTTCGCGTTCAAATGATCAAAAACAATCTTCTGATCCGGAACACAATCTTTACTGCATTCCCTTTTAAAGTTAAAAACAATCTTTTTAAATCACCAATGGTTAATTGCTGTTCCCGTTAAAAATATGTAAAACGATTTTAAAGTTAGTTGAATTGAAACGACAAAAAGTATAATTTTATAAAAATCGTTTTTGAATGTAATGTAATTTTAATTTTGAAATTTTGGTTTTGAAATTGCACATTTCTAATTTAACCCGCGTGTTAAAAAAACAAATTTAAAATGCGAAGTTTATGATTTTGCTGTTGTTTTTTTACCCGTTCACCCTGCTCCAAGCCAATCCTTTTTTGTACAGTGACAATACAAAAAAGTTAACAAAAAATGTAAAAAATGACGTTTAAATAAAAAAACATTAAAAAAAACTGTTTTGATACCTTAACGTATATCCTAACATATAAGCCAAGCCTTTTCGCAAAGTGAAAATGAACAAATAACTGCTTTGAAAGCCATCTTGCTTTCTAATCAGATTTTTAGTTTATCACGCACTTCACTAACAAACCCCGTTTATTTGATTTTGCAGTTAATTTTTTTAGTTGAGTTGTTTAGATAAAACTTCTCTGTTTTTGAAAAAGTCTTAAGCAATAACTTTTCAACATTTTTCTGTTTTTGAAAACGTTCTCATGCAATAACTGTTTAACCAAATGATAATGAAAAATATTGTCTTGAAAGCAAAGTGCAATGTGCACTTGCAATTTCGATGTCGTTTTGCAACCTGATTTAAAAAAACAATTGCAATGATTCTTCATAGTTTGTTTTCTTTCATCTTTCGCTTTCGGTCAGTTTTAACAGCAACAATTGCCATTAATTGTCGATCGTATGTTAAGGCGCTGTCGCGGATGACCAAAGAGTATCATGATGACTTCGCAGTACAGAGTAACGTTTTTGAGAAAATGATTTGCAGTACAGAGTAACGTTTTTGAGAAAGTGATTTGCATTATTAATAATAGGTTAAGAAATTGAGATTTAGCTATCTTAAATAGCAAAAATACGCGCCAATTCAAATTGCAAAAAAGTGACACGGACACCACTATTATCTTAGTATAATAGACTAGCCAATGGACCCGAGCTTAATCAATGCCAAGCTTTTTGGTGAAGTGGCATTGAATTAAAAAGAAAAAACAGTAACGTTTACTGAATAACCAATCTGAAGAAAATTTACCTTGTGCTGCCGTGAAGTCGCCTACAATACAATATTTTTAATGTATTTAAACAAATAAAAAATGCGAAGTTTATGATTTTGCTATTTTTACCCGTTCACCGTAACCTAAGGCAAGCCTTTTTGTATGTGAAGTAAAATTGAATAAAAATGTAAAAATTAACGTTTTTTTCAATTACCCGGTTTAAAAAGCTAATGCTTCTTTTACCCGTTTACCGTAACATAAGCGAAGCCTTTTCTGTAAAGTGAAAATTCGAAGTTTATGATTTTGCTATTTTTACCCTTTCACCCTAACCTAAGTCAAGCCTTTTTGTTAGTGAAGTAAAGCTGAATAAAAAGTATAAAAATGTACGTTTTTTTCAATTACCCGTTTTAAAAAGCTAATGTTTCAATTACCCGTTTATGCTAACATAAGCGAAGCCTTTTTGTAAGTTGAAAATGCGAAGTTTATGATTTTGTTATTTTTACCCGTTCACCCCAACCTAAGTCAAGCCTTTTTGTAAGTGAAGTAAGATCGAATAAAAAGTATAAAAATTAACGTTTTTTCAATTACCCTTTTTAAAAAGCTAAAGCTTCTTTTACCCGTTTACACTGACATAAGCGAAGCCTCTTTTGTAAAGTGAAAATGCGAAGTTTATGATTTTGCTTTTTTTTACCCGTTCACCCTAACCTAAGTCAAGCCTTTTTGTAAGTGAAGTAAGATAGATTTTACCCGTTTACCTTAGCCAAGCCTTTTTTGTAAAGTGAAAATGCGAAGTTTATGATTTTGCTATTTTTACCCGTTCACCCTAACCTAAGTCAAGCTTTTTTGTATGTGAAGTAAGATTGAATAAAAAACATAAAAATTAACGATTTTTTAAATTACCCGTTTTAAAAAGCTAATGCTTCTTTTACCCGTCTACCTAAGCCAAGCCTTTTTTGTAAACTGAAAATGCGAAGTTTATGATTTTGCTATTTTTACACGTTCACCCTAACCTAAGTCAATCCTTTTTGTAAGTTAAGTAAAATTGAATAAAAATATAAAATTAAACATTTTTTTCAAGTACCCGTTTTAAAAAGCTAATGCTTGTTTTACCCGTTTACCCTAACAGAAGCCAAGCCTTTTTTTGTAAAATGAAAATGAATAGAAGAAACAATAAAGTTTTTAAGTCTCGTTTCACAGTCATTGGTTCTTTTTACCCGTTTACCCTAACATAACCCAAGCCTGCAAAGTGAAAATGACTGGTAATTACCATTGCGACCCAATTAAAAAAACTAACTTTTTTCAAAGACGGTTTTGTTACATCTTTCGCAGTCGCTCGTCAAGTTTTAGCAGCAACAATTGCCATGTGCCTATCGTGCCTTGCGTTGAAATTATCGCTCATTTCACAGTCATTGGTTCTTTTTACCCGTTTACCCTAACATAACCCAAGCCTGCAAAGTGAAAATGACTGGTAATTACCATTGCGACCCAATTAAAAAAACTAACTTTTTTCAAAGACGGTTTTGTTACATCTTTCGCAGTCGCTCGTCAAGTTTTAGCAGCAACAATTGCCATGTGCCTATCGTGCCTTGCGTTGAAATTATCGCTCATAATCATGGAGTCTCAATTTGAAAACCGTGGTATCATGATGACTTTCAACTGTGAAGAGCGGCGTTTTGTGTAAACAACTTTAAGTGATATTAAAAATAAATTGAGATTGAGATTGATGTGAAGCTTTCTTAAATAGCAAAAATACCAAAAATAGCAAAAAATGGGCGCCAATTCAAAAGTGTGACGGACAGACAGACAAATTGTAAATTTAGTAGTAATAGATTTGAATTGGCGCCCTTTTTTGCTACTTAAGAAAACTCCATCTCAATTTCCTTAACCTATTTTTTATTAATGCCAGTTGAGATTGTTTTCTCAAAACGTCGCTCTTCATAGCTGTAGTCATCATGATACTCTTTGGTCAACAGAGACAGTTCAGTCAGTGCAGCATAGGCAAATAGAAGCGTGGCTGATCAAAACTTGATGATCGACTGGGAAAGATGTAACAAAACCGTCTTTGAAAAAAGTTTTAACTTTTTTGTTTTTGCAAAAAATCGGGTTGCAAAACGCACATCGACATCGGCATTGCAAGTTGCACTTTGGATTCAAAACAAGTAAATTTCTTTGAAATTGATACTCCATGTTTCATTTTCAAATTAATACTCCATGGTTATGAGCGACAATTTCATCGTAACGCACGATGGGCAACTGGCAATTGTTGCTGCACAAAACTTGACGAGCGACTGCGAAAGATGTAACAAAACCGTCTTTGAAAAAAGTTAGTTTTTCAATTGGGTCGAAATGGTATTTACCATTCATTTTCACTTTGCAAAATGTTTGGGTCATGTTGGGGTAAACGGGTAAAAAGAAGCAATGACTGCAGAACGAAATTATAAACGTCACTTTTTTGTTTCTTCTATTCAGTTTCGCTTTAGAAAAAAGGCTTGGCTTATGTTAGGGTAACCGGGTAAAAGAAGCATTAGCTTTTTAAAACGGGTATTTTTTAATGAAAAAAAACGTTAATTTTTATATTTTTTATTCAATCTTACTTAACTTACAAAAAGGCTTGACTTAGGTTAGTTCGAACGGGTAAAAATAGCAAAATCATAAATTTCGCATTTTCACTTTACAAAAAAGGATTGGCTTAGGTAAACGGGTAAAAAAGCATTAATCTTTTAAAACGGGTAAATAAAAAAACGTTAGTTTTTATATTTTTTATTCAATTTTATTTCACTTACAAAAAGGCTTGCCTTCGGTTAGGGTAAACGGGTAAAAATAGCAAAATCATAAACTTCGCATTTTTTACTTATTTAAATACATTAAAAAATACTGTATTGTAGACGACTTCACGGCAACACAAGGTAAATTATCTTCAGGGTTATTATTCAGTAAACGTTACAGTTTTTTCTTTCTAAGTCAATGCCACTTCACCAAAAAGGCTTGGCATTGATTAAGCCACATACGCTCGGGTCAATAGGCTAGTTTCAGTTAAAATATTAACTCTGATAGGCACAACGGTACGTTTATCCAAAATTTTACATTTTCACTGGTTTCACGTTTTTAAGCACCGGGATACACGTCATCATCAACATTCAAGTTTTCTTCTGGCAATATCAGATTGTTTTCTGTTTCACTGCCATCTGCTCACTGTCTTTTTTAGTAAATTAAAACTGTTTAATGTTTCTACCATTGTTTTCAATGACCGCTTGCAAGCAATGCCTGAAGCCTTGCAGCGCTTTGCGACGCAGCGACCGGTCACTGTTGATCTGCTTAACTTGAGCAGTTTAAGGAGTAAAACAAGTCTGTTATGGAGCAGATGACAGTGAAACAGACGACGATGTGATATTGCCAAGAGAAAACTTGGATGATAATGATGACGTGCATCCCAATGCTTGAAAATGTAAAAAACAATGAAAATGTGAATAATTGGATAAAAGTACTATTGTGCCTAACAGGGTCAATATTTTGGCTGAAATTTTTACACAACAAATGGCACCCAAATGTAAATTTCAGCTTCAGACATTAATACAGTAGCGAGATCGAAGCGTTTCAAAAAATTGACGTTTTTTGATTACCCTGTACATACGTGTAATGTTGTGTCCCTATTAATTTTTCTCGAACAATTCTTGCCTTCTGAGTTCAATTTAACGGATTTTTTCCAATCAATGCGAGTCGTTGTGGAAGGTTGCTGCGTAGTTGTTGTTGTCGGAAGTAGTCTGCAAACTCTATCAGCTACTGTGAAACCGTCTGGGCAGCGACACCGATGGTTGGTGCATTTAGAGCCTCCTGAGCACTGAACTGGGTGTTCACAGATGGCGTCAATTTTGACCAATGGCAGACAACCGCCGCGAAATGCTACCGTTTCGCCTTCAACACATTCTGGAAAATGTACACATCAAAAATGCAAAAAACACGTTTACCCAATAGACTGGTATTAGAAACAACCTTTTGGTTTGCTGACTTTTGATCGTCTGCATTGGCCGTCAATATTATGCAAATTCTCTGGACAACCACAGACGTTATTTTGACAGTTCGAGCCACCGAGGCATTGTCGTTGATGACGACATGAACTGCCGGGCTGTACCCGAAATAGACATTCGCCATTCACTAGTACATAGTGCTCTGCGCATTGTTTCTCAGGTGCTGTAAAAACGCATTTGTCAAAATCACACCAAAACATGTATGCAAGAAGCACATTTGAACGAACGTTCGATAACCGATCGCCATGGTTTTACGGTGTCAGAATGCATGCGCGCCGTTTTCTCCAGCAAACCACCAGCGCAACAAACATAACCTCCTTGAGTTGAAGGCTCGCAGGTGAAGCCAGCCTGGCATGAGTACGCAAGATTTGGATGACACGACTCCGGCTGACCTTCCGCCGACACAAATGCTACCCGGCCAGTTGGACAACCTGTGTTTGATGAGTTAATATAATAGTTCACCTGGTGAGCACACTCCTTCAATTGTTATATATGTATAGTTGGTTTAAATTGAGCAGTGGCTATCCATGCGCTAGTAGAATACTCTAATGTACGGTATGTGCATACCTCCATTCACTCCACAACACTGAATAATATCGCGATCGGAAGAGAACTGACAAAAGTATCCCACGGGGCAAACATCCGATAGAAGACTTGGGCACTGGCGCCATCTTCCATTAACTGGGTCAATGTAGGCTTCTTGTCCAGTTGGACAACCAAGACCTGCCAACAGAACAAACGTTTTATGGAACGTATCGTTCTCTTATAATGTTTGAAAAGGTGTAAAAGTAAAAGTCACGTCGTTCATCTGCTGCGCCATCTGGCAAGGGGCGACTACCACAGCACTGGTATTGACTGTTCTGCTCTGACCACTGGCATGAATACGCTGTCGGACACGAAACCGGCGTAAACGCATCACACGTTACAATGGCGCCGTTTCGTTTGTAAACAAAATATGAAGGTGGACAACCGCCTGAAACAGTAATTTGGAATGAGGTACGAATGAAAAAATTGCGACATTGGTGGTCTCAATTTGATTGAACCTTGATCTGCCTGTGGGCGAGTTTGTTGACAACAATATCCACGACCGTATACGGTTTCTGGGGTGTTAGTTTCGCACACGTAACCAGTTTTGCACATTTGGATCCCACCAATAACGCATTCAACAGGATTTCCCGATTCGTCTGTTGCATAAGCTGCCCCATTCGGACAAATGGCTGAACGCAAAAAGATACTATAAAACAGATTTCAGCTCTTTTTGTTGGTAAAAACAAAAAACTAACGCAATGCGCTACAACAGTAGCCTTGGTAGGCTGTGGTAGAATCGCTGTGACACGTATAACCAACAGGGCAACTGTTCGATAGCACACCAATTGTACACTTTATCGGCAATTTTCGGATATTGTCCAAAGATGGCGCTTTACCCTTAGGACAAACATCACCTGAAAAATCATTTAAAATTAAGAATTGCGAATACATTGCATAACAATCTAACACACAACCTTCAGAGAGTGGGGCGCAGCAGTAGTACTTTCCTTTCGCGGTGTTATACTGGCACGAATAACGATCAGGACAGCTTGCTTGAACATTAGGTATGCACTCGCGAGGTGTAGTGGTCCTCGCATCGACATAAGCTTTTTGAGTTGTAGTGCAAACGCCTGTTAGGACAAAAAACATGCGAAGTTGAAAAAAGTCAATGTCTATAACCACATTTTTTACCCATGTTTGTGGCGCCGCAACAGATACTCCGTTTAGTTAGACTGTCATAACGACAGAGAAAGCCTTCTGGACAACTGTTGATCAACATTTGGTTACACATTCTTGATTCGTAACTATTCACATCAGTCAAAGCAAGTTCTCCTGCTTTGCATGCTGAAATAAAAGGCGTAAATGAACAACTTTAGTTTCATATCACTAATAAAAAAAATTCAGACCTGCAGCTCCACAAAAAGCTCGGCACTGTGCCACAGTAGCGAAGTCATTGCCATTGTTCTCGCATCCATTGTACAAAAAAGACGTGCAGTCTCCGGTCGCTTTGTTGAAAAAGAAACGAGTGCTGCTGACTGCAGAACACTTTTTGTTTTGCGCAGGTGGTTGCTGACAGATGAAGGCTTGAAAACAAAGATTGTGAAAACATAGTACAAACATGAAAATGTAAAAAAAATCATTTTCAAAAAAACAACCATGTACCTTTTGTTGGACAACAACGATTAACGATCGTTGTTGGACTTTCACTGACAGCATCACATTCGTACCCAGATGGGCAGGGCGTTGAAGGATTGCATGAACGCAATTGATTATTGGTTGGTTCACGGTATGCTGAGCCTCCGTTTGGGCAACCTTACGGGAAATATTAGTATCAAAGCTATCATGTGTACCCCATTTAAGCCTGTCTGTTTTTTCTTTACTAGAAATTCACCTCCGATACCACAGTACGATTCGCAGAGCTGTTTTGTGGCAAAGTTATTGGAATTTCCATCACAACCATAATAAGTCAGACTGATGCAGCGTTGAGTTGCTGAATCAAAATGCCATCGACTGACGGTGGAACCACAAACGCGGCCGGAATCAGAACTCAATGAGCAGGTATACGCTAAATATTGTCGTTGGTTATAAACTAAAGGAACGGACATTTTTGAAGCATAACAACAAAAAAGTTACATTTTATTGGACAACAGCCCCACATGAACCCGTCGAAATAACATTCGTGGTTGCTGGGGCATTGCGACGTGGTTCCACTGCATGAGTAAAACATGCCATGCGTATCTTTGTACGCCAGCCCATGAATGCAAAGAGGTTCCGCTGAAATAATTTAAAACCAGCGCTTTCACCGGTTTATACAGGGTGTCCCAAAAAACATCACAAAAGTAAATGGCTCGTGCGGCCGACTGGTTGCACGTGAAGCCATGAAATGTGAAACACTTATGGAACTAACCTACACTTATTTTGTGTTTAACTTTTCAATATTTTACCGAACTTCTACTTTTTCAATGAAATTTAGCAGAAATTCGTAAAAACTCAAAAATCACTAAAATTCAGCATTTTGACTCAGGATAAACATCATTGTCGTCATCCAGATTCTCATCTGGCAGTGGCAGTTCATCTTCAGCTTCATCTTCTCTGATGTCACCATGTTCATCCTCTCGGCCCTTCAGTTTTACTTTTTTCTGCTGTTCAATGTATTTTCCGTTGTTCTTAATGATTGCCGACATTCGATGTTGAAACTGATGAGCGCTTTCTGGTGCAACGCCCGATCATCGTTGATTTCTTGCACACCGCTACAATGTTTGGCGCTATACGATACACAGTATCCGTCGTGTTTGGGGCATCGGGCGGATACTGTTTACCATATAGCGCACAACATTGCAGCGGTGTGCAAAAAATTAACGATGATCGGCGCTGCACCAGAAAGTGCTCATCCAGTTTCAAACATCAAATGTCTGCAATCATTAAGAACAACGGAAAACACATTGAGCAGCTGAGAAAAATGAAACTGAACGGCTGAGAGGATAAACATGATGGCAGTGAAGATGAAGCTGACGATGAACCTGCGCTACTGCCATATGAGAATCTCGATGACGACAATTGGGGTTGCAAAGGGAAAATACCGGTGTTTTCCCGCGATTTGAAAAAAGATATTTTGCCAACACTAACGACAATGATGTTTATCCTGAGTCAAAATGCTGAATTTAGGTGACTTTTGAGAACCAGTTGGCCGCACGAGCCACTTTTGTAACGTTTTTTGGGACACCCGGTACTATATGGTAAAAAAATCAATTTTACCAGTTGTATCACGGCAATAATCTTGACATTCAATTTGCGTCGGAAAATTGTTGTCGTTACCACCACAGCCGGAATATTGAAATTGTTCACATTCGCGTGTCGTGGGGTTGTGCCAATACCGGCGCATCCAACTGGTGCAAGTGCCAATAATCTTTGCTTGAGAACACACAGTTTCTAAAACATACCAAACATATTTGGCATAAAGAATCACTTTACCACAAAAACCGCATTCGAAAAACTAACGCGCTCTCGGACAGCAGACTTGCATTGAGCTGGACGACTGTGAATTTGAGGCACAGTCATACGCAGTGGGGCAGTCGGTATTACTCGAGCAACGTTGGTAGGTTCCCGATGATGTTCGCAAAGGACTTCCATAACTGCACAGCTCTGAATAGAAAAACGTTTTCCATGGTCGGTCCAGTTTTCATCTGACTTGAAATCACCCTGCATGCAGAAGTTCTCGCAGTCTTGGCGGCTGATGAAGTTGTTGTAGTTTCCACCAGCGCCGGCGTATTGAAAACTGTCGCAGACGCCCGTGTCAGCATTGTACCACCAACGGGTGATTGTGCTCAGTGACGCCGATGCAAAGCCCATATCTGCCGACGTTGGCACTGTCTGGCCGACGTAAGCGCGCCCACCGGAATTGCTACATATGTAAGCTGAAAATGAAACTATCGCATAGTATATACATAGCTACAGTTTACATATGTGCATGTTTGGTATATGTACATGTTAAGTTAACCACTTCTGGTCGAATGTGAAAAAACTCACATGTTTCAGGACAACAGTACAACGTGCTACCAATGCGAGTACACAGATGGTTCGACGTGCACGAACTGGATGATGCTGAACATGCTACGGCCAAATTGCCTTGGTTGTCACGACTGCTGCCATATTCGGCTGGTCCACGAGAACATGCTAAAAAGACAGTGTTGTTTTCATGACTATAGCAACAATCTGAACGCTCAGTTACTGAACATAACTACAAGAACATCAAGAAAACGCTTTGTACTTTGCACGCACTTGTACTGCAGTACGACATACAGTGATCGTAACTGTCAAAATTATTAGAGTTTGCATTTGAAGCAGAAGCTCCGAGCGCATTGAATGTGAATGATACGCATGAACCGCTGACACTGTCGTAATAATAGCGCTGTAAGGGTTCGCCAGTTCCACCAGTGTCCCGCGGTTGAACACATGTTAATGCTGCAAATCTTTAGCAATTTTAACGGCTAAATTATACGTTTAAATTATAAATTGAACAAACCTCTTGAAGGGCAGCATATGCCACTGTTTGCCTGTGAACTCGGACCACCAGAACTATCTGTACTTGATACGCAATCGTAGATTTCACCTGTTATTGTTCACTTTGCGTTTGTGTGGTTGTTTGTCCATTGAAATGTTAAGGGGTATACGACACATTACCAGCGTTGTTGCATTGGGCGTAAATTTGATTCGATGCCGCAGCCTGGTTACATTTTAGTAGGTTGTTTGTGCCGGACTGTCTCAGCGCCGTAAGTGTGCCCAGATTAGCCTGCGCAGCGGACGCAGGTGCTGTCACGTACGGCAACGGACATGCAGACACGACATTAGAGCCTTATATAAAAGAAACGTCACAGTTTATTCAAACAAAACACCGTTGAGAATTGAAAATAGTGGCTGACCATATTTGTGTCGTACGCAAACGGCGCCATCGCGCGTCTCTTCTGTGCGATAATCGATCGGGCATCGACACGTACCAGAGTTGCACGTTGCACCCGGCCAAACCGCACTGCACTGTCGACTGTCAACACAGCCGCTGCCATCCGGTTGGATTTCTTAACTTTCAAAAGTACAGTTTACTGCAGAGTACTGGAAAAACATTCAGTGAAAAAGAAAACAAATGACAATGCAACAAAAGCTTACTTGAGTAACAATCGTTGCCGATCTGCACAGAAGCTGACGAACAGGAACAAATGCCTGAGCTGCAGTACAAACTGAGACAGTCAGTGTTCTGTTGGCATGGATCACTGACGCGACTGCTGCCTGATAAAGGACGCATCGTATAGTTTTGACGCTTCTATAACTATTAATTCTACATGTTTTACCTGTAGTATATGCCTGTCTGTACTGAAACAGAGTGACGTCGATGCAACGGCCTTTCGCAAAATACGAACCAACAGGGCAATATTCAAGTCTAAGTTGTCTAAAAGGAACACCAGTTGATTGAGCACATACAATGTATTGTTTTACATTTAACGATCGTACCTTGTTTTTGAATCACACATCAGGTACGATGAGTCATCTTCTGCGACTAAACTAAAAAAAGACAAAGAACATCCGTTAAGCGTTATGAAACGAAACAGAGTTGATTAGCAGCATACAAAAACATAAAATAAACACACTTAGTGACAGGGGAACACTTCAAAAACCGGTACGGCCGCACATCGGCAGGTTCACATGCGCCCCCTGGTATCCAACGCAACTGACATTCGTTGCACAGGTCGCCGAGACGACAAAATCGATTTTGGTCTTCAGAAACACAAATACAAAACGTTCAAAGACACACATTGATAGTTCATATGTGTACATGCTCGTTGTGTCAAACTCACCACTTTGAACAACGAAGGCAAACAAGCCGAACGTAAAACAACAGATCCACAATGAAACATCAGAGTAAGGAATCATTTTTACTAACAGCATCGATGAATGCAGCTGTTAGTGATTTCTATACATGATCTATTTTTTTACGAACAGAACTGGGTTGTTTATTGTTCAGAATGTGATGTCCTCTTTTGCAGGTGTCAATAGCAATAAGCGTGGATACGGTTGACCTTTTGATGCATCGATAACACGGTACCATCACAACGCCATAACACAAGCTCAGCGATAAAACGCTAATCGAAAGTCACACAACAATAACTGAGTATAGCATAGCACTTGCTTTTTCACTCAAACGTAACTGATCCGATAAGATGATGATACACAAAACGATTGTTTGTCGAACATCTCTGTGGCCTGTTTTTCGTTGCGTAACGCTGCAGTGTTTTATGGCCTGCGAACCGTTGAAGTCATTGTGTCTTTTTGAGTGTGTCGTATTTATTACTGAAAGAAGCCCGGAAGTATCACTACTACTTTTTCAGCACGCAAAAGTACATTGATTGTTTTTTTGTAAATAAATACAAAAGAGTATACCTGAGCTGTTCATCAATCTGCAAACCCAACATTGTATGTATTTTGCGTTTTTTCACCTCTTACACGATCGAGAACAAAACAAAAGAAGCGAAAGGTGATTGCAAACTTAACGAAATCGCTTGCCAAATGTTACGGTCCAAGGAAAGAATTTGAGTTATCGAAGTGAAAGTGTCACCAAAGAGACCTGACTAAAATTTACACCATTTCCTAACCCAAAGATGAGTGTTGTGCTGAAAGTTTAAAACTTTGTTTGAACTTGATGAATAAAACTGTTTCCCTTAACCTGCACATGTAACTTTTAATTTGAATTACAAGTTATATGATAAATTCCTGCATAATTTTGTTGCCACATGCTCATTTATTTTCAGCGGTTACAAAACAGACGAATAACACAAGAACTATTTATTCTGTGTGGAACACATTGTGCTCAGGACACCTACAACACAATAAGAATCCACCATCGTTCATACGACCTGAATTGCTAGATCCAACGGTTTTCGAAAATAATTTTGTTATCTCATCTTTACTTGATTTGGTAAACAGTTGTATTTGTAATACAACCGTAAAACAGGATCGAGATCGACTGGCCTAGTTTGAAATTCACAGAAAACAACACACGCACGGCTCGGCACCGTTCACTGCATATGCACTTTGACCTCACTACAAACATGTTTTACTATGTGTAAACGGACCGATTTATTTGAATTACACGTATCTAGTTAGTAAATTGTAATTTTAAAGCAATTTTTGCAAATTACCAGAAGTTTAATCCGATATAACACGGTAAACCTGTTAAATAACAAAATATGTCAAACCATATTATCTTAACCATGCAAGTGACAATGTGTAAAACCAAAAGTTGTCAACGACGTACTGAGACTCCTGAATTTATTAAAAATTAGGATACAACGGTTATTACTTTCATACACCTACAGTCTATCACGCTAATATATGCAACTCGCTGATTGGTCGGCTCCTCACGCTCCGCACCCTGGGAACGGGATTCAGAAAAAATCATGTTTTTTTGTTGTTCAGCGGTTTGTTTTTATTGTTTTCATGCCGAAAAAACATTCTAAATAAAAAACTACCAAATTCCAAAAATTTGCATTGGTCACAATGTCAAAAAAATGTCTTTTTTGGTTGATTGACTGCGACGACGTCGTCTATGGTTTTTGGTTTAGTTTTTGCCTTTAGGCATGAAAAGAGCGTGCCGCCGCTGGCCGCTACTGTGTGTCCGAAGCACAGAGAAGAAGAACGCAGCAGGTGACAGTATTTATTGACAATGTGAACAATCTTTGAACAACAATGAATGGACATGGCGCACCCAATGAATCAATTGTTAAAAGCGGGATGAAAACCGTCGAAATCGTTGGAAGCAAGCTTTGTTATTTTGTTTGTTTGTTTTAAATTTGTTTTGAACACGCAGCAGCGGCCAGCGGTACGTTTGAAAGCAAAAATTCTCGACGACGTCGTCGCCGTCAATCAACCAAAAAAACTTCAGTTTACTAATTTTTTACCAATTCAAACGTTTGGAATTTTGTAGTTTTTGATTTAGAATTTTTTCGGCATGAAAAAAATGAAAACAAACCGCTGAACAACAAAAAAACATGATATTTTCTGAATCCCGTTCCCAGGGTGCGGAGCGTGAGGAGCCGACCAATCAGCGAGTTGCATATATTAGCGTGATAGACTGTAAATTCTATCCAAGGTTTCAAGTCTCAAACATTTTAGTTTGCAGTTTTTAACTGTTTCAGAGCAACAACTGTAACTATGCTACGATATTTTCCACTGTTACTTGCTTTTATCTGGCAGCAGTCCAATGCTCAAGAACACAAAATCGTCGACCCGGTCTACGACAATGATCTTGCAAAAAGTATACCAGCACTTTTTCCGCTTTCATAAACGAACTTAAAAAGCTTAAAAAACTTAAAAGTTGGTGTTATAGTCTGTCGACCACTGGATCGTAGCATTGACGTCATGTTCGTATTGGACGGAAGTGGTTCGGTTGCCGGCAACGTTTTTGACACCCAAATGCGCATGGTAAATCGAGTTATCGACATGGTCGAAATTGGCCCCAACAACACACGCGTTGCTGTGCTGCAGTACTCCGGCTGGAGTCGCATGGAGTTCAACTTCGACGATCACATGGTACCACCACCAGCTTTTGAAAAAAACAAGCAATTCACCGTTGTTGTGGCAGGCGGAAATAATTGAACTGTTTTGTGATTTGTACAATTTTCCGGTCTTCAGTGTTTCATTTATCACAAACTAAATTAACTTTGAGACGAAAAGCGCCGTGCGAAAAGCAATAAGCAACATCGGTCATGTGTCTGGCTCCACACGAACAGGCCGTGCGCTTGATCGAGCACTGGAATCTTTTGGAGAAAAGTTCGGTGGGCGAATGGGCCGTCAGGACGTGGCACAGGTTAGCTGGTCTTGTGGCCAGGCCAGGAGTGCATTTGTAAATCATGGCCCCAGTCTCGGATGGACGATCCCAACCCACATGATTTTTGTGGATCACTTTTTTAGATAAGATTTGTTTACTGTTATGAAAGCATGTGGTTTTCCAGCAACTAAATACTCAGTTTTTTATTCAGGCTTGGCTTAGCCATAACATGCACAGTATTTTACTGAAAGTTTGAGGTAGGGGTTGTAATTTTGTAATTTTTGGTTTGTTTGTGCAAAACGTTTAAGCACAAGTTAGCTTCAAAAATTTTTGTCCATGGCCGCGATTAATCGGGCTGCGATAGTGCGGCCGCAATCGACCAGACCGCGATTGTACATTTGTATTGTACAGGGTGTCCAAAAACAACAAAAGTAAATGGCTCGTGCGACCGACTGGTTGCACGAAAAACCAAGAAATTTGAAATACTTACCTAAGCTACACATTTTTGTGTTCAATTTTTATCCCGAAATTCCATTTTTTCAGTGATATGTATTTCAGCAGAAATTCGTAAAAATTCAAAAATCGTCTAAATTCAATATTTTGATTCAGGATAAAAATCATTGTCGTTATCGACATTCTTATCTGGCAGTGGCACAAGTTCATCGTCAGCTTCATCTTCACTGATGTCATCATGTTCATCCTCTCGGCCGTTCAGTTTCATTTTTCTCGGCTGCTCAATCTGTTTTCCATTGTTCTCAATGAAAAACGACATCCGACGTTTGAAACTGACGATCACTTTCACTTTCTGGTGCAGCGCCCGATCATCGTTGATTTTTTGCACACCGTGTGCGCCATGCGGTACAGAATATCCGTTAGATGCCCCCAAACCTAGACGTCAAGAGGCTTCAGGTCCGGCCGGACTCCTCTCGGGCCGTTTAATTCTGCTCCTGCGGCGAACGACGCTGACAGCCACTCGCACACTTGTTTGAACTTCTTCTTGACTTATGGGTTTGAAGGGGCGTGCGTTCGATTGCGGCCCATTAGATAGCGGCCGAAGCATTGCGGCCGAAGCATTGCGGCCTGAAGGATTGCGGCCTGAAGGATTGCGGCCTAGGACGATTGCGGCCTGAAGGATTGCGGCCTGGACGATTGCGGCCTGAAGGATTGTGGCCTGGGACGATTGCGGCCTGGGACGATTGCGGCCTGGGACGATTGCGGCCCGGGACGATTGCGGCCCGGGACGATTGCGGCCTGGGACGATTGCGGCCCACGAAATTTTTAAGCGGTGTCATTGTCTTTGTCGCACGCAACTGGTTATGTTATTCTCGCACACGAGTTTTCAATTCTTTTTTTCAAACAAAGTTGTTTTTTGTTTATTGATTAGTAATTATGTTTTTTAGAACCCCAAATCGAAATCTTCCATGCTCAACTTTCCTTGTCGCCGGGCAGAGCTATATTTCATCTGAGCCTTTTTTGTTTAATTTGTTATTAAAGTTTTAAACTACCAATTAATTATTTAAAATTAAACCAACAAAAAATTCCCGTTAAAAATCAAAACTGTACTTTCTTATAAAATTATCTAGCTAGATATCTGAAAAATTTCTTTTGTCTCGAGTTGGGTCCTCAGGCAGAGACCCCACCTTGGGTTGTTGAAAAAAACAAAAATCGTCATTTTTTTATTGAAAAAAATTCAGAAATTAAAGTTGTGCTAAATTAACCAGGGAGTTCGAAGAACCACATTTGATGTGCAAGCGCCTCCCGAATGATTCCCGAAAACTTTCCAGATTTTGTTTGGGTAACTTCATTTACCCCTTTTCCAAACCGTTACCATGCCTCTTGTGTTTTGACCCCCAAAACGTCACTAATTGTCCCCAGCTCAAGTGAAAACACACATACCGGGTTGAAATTCGATCAATTCTGATGATGGCGCGACGACAGGACACGAAACAGCAACCAGACAACGTGGCGCTGGCAAACGGAGCAGCTCGGACGCTCAGAAATCAGATTGCAAAGCGAATTGTCACCTTATCTGCATCGGAAATGGTAGCCAAGCTGTGGAACGCTCAAAAACTTCATCGCCGAAGTTGTCGAAGCCTAAAATCAGTCGGTTAAACGGTCCAAAATCGACTGCTGACGGTTTTACGAGGCAATATCAAAGAAAATTTTTGTTGAACTTTTGAAAAAAATGTGCCAAAATTAAGGTTTTCAGAGCATATTAGAGGGAAAATTCTTGAATTTTTTAATAGGCATTTTTTAATCACATAAAAAATTTCGATTTTTGTTTAACAACCTTAACCCCACACCCAGCATTTGTTTCAAATCAAACCTCCAGAATCTTGGATTTTCAAACATAAGGATTCAAACAACAACAATTCATTTCAATTCAATTCAATTCAATTTCTATTCAATTCAATTTTTTTATTGCTAACAGCGGCGCAAATATTGGCGCAAATATCAACGATCGATTCGACGCAAACGCAGCAGACACGACGACGACGATGGTTTAAACCATTGTTGTTCCAGAGCAGGGGTGTTGGGCTGGGGGGGGGGGCGATATAGATGGCTGGAGCAAATTTTCTAGATAGATAGAAATTGACCTGGAAAGGTGACAAAGCATAAAAACTTTGTGGGCCGCAATCGTCCCAGGCCGCAATCGTCCCGGGCCGCAATCGTCCCAGGCCGCAATCGTCCCGGGCCGCTATCGTCCCGGGCCGCTATCGTCCCAGGCCGCTATCGTCCCAGGCCGCTATCGTCCGGGCCGCTATCGTCCAGGCCGCTATCGTCCAGGCCGCTATGCTTCGGCCGCAATCGTCCAGGCCGCAATCCTTCAGGCCGCTACGCTTCGGCCGCAATCGTCCAGGCCGCAATCTCTTGGGCCGCAAAAGTACATTTGCCGTTTGAAGGTACCTGAAAAAATTTGTGTACCGGTCGGCGCCCGCCAGTGTCGACGATTTGAAAAGCAAAATTCGCAGCGGTGTGCAAGAAATCAACGGTGATCGGGCGCTGCACCAGAAAGTGCTCATCCAGTTTCAAACATCGAATGTCGGCAATCATTAAGAACAACGGAAAACACATTGAGCAGCTGAGAAAAGTAAAACTGAAGGGCCGAGAGGATGGACATGATGACATCAGTGAAGATGAAGCTGAAGATGAACTTGTGCCACTGCCAGATAAGAATCTCGATGACGACAATGATGTTCATCTTAAGTCGAAATGTTTTTTGATCGGCTGCACTAGCCAATTACTTCTGTTATGTTTTGTACGACATCCTGTATTGTAACTACTATGAAGCGTATTGTATAGATTTCTACATCAAAATACTTTTTTGTTACGACTGATAAATCAAATCCTTTTTTTACCTCATTAATCAGGTGGCTGTGGTCGTATCCGACGGTCGTTCAATCGACGACCCCAAACCAGCTGCTGATCGACTTCGTGCGAATGGTGTCATAGTGATGTCAGTCGGCATTGGTTATCATGTCTTCATGGACGAATTGATTAAAATTTCGGCTGGCTCGGATTTGGCATTTCGAAACGAAACTATGGACGAATTTTTGAGCACATTCAGAAAGATTGCCATTGGAGAAAAGTGCGATTTCGCAAAAGGTACATTCGAGTGAAACTAAGATGTGTGAGTTTCGACTCATACTTTCCTTAAACAATCCCATGTCTGTTCGTCACAGGGCCAAGCGGTGCTGAAATACTCTGCATGAACAATACGATCGATGTAAACGTCATGACTAAACTTCCGCTAGCCGGTCATCTGTACGTCGCAAACCATTTCTCGCAAGAAGAGTGTAACGCGCAGTCAAACCATGATGGTAGCTACGATGACGCACGCGCTGTGTCCCTTTCAATACCTCTGGAATCATGTGGCGTTCAAAAACAGTTTCTCGTGCGTCTTGCTTTAAATCAATGAAAAAACTTGCTCGAACATTGTATTGCCGCAACGCGCTAAGCTTCACTTTTCAGTTCAAGCCACGCGGTTTGTTGTTCGAGACCAGCGTCATACTGAAATATCACGAAAAATACAACAGTATCAATGACAAACGATTCGACATCCGCTGCTTCTATCCAGACATGCACTTCGGCGCTGGTATTCCCGGTGAAGTGGCGTTCTCTCATGACGGTGACGATGAGAATGTGCTACAGTACGTGCCTTCACTGTTTCTCTGGCATGTTACCATTTTACGACCCTAAAACGCTTAATAAAATTGAACAGAGAACTGTCAATGTCTGATGTTGTGGCATTTCATTTTCTTTCAACACTCCTCACCACTATAGTTTTCTTTAATCGTTTTTAAACGTTCAGAGCAAGTTTCTCGGCACCGGAAATGCTGATGCCATGTGCGTATACAGTCACTGAAAGTGAGCGTGACACTTGTTTGCTAGAGAACAGCCGAGTGGGCTCAAGAATTACACACAAATGGCAATGCGAACAAAGTTAGTTCCTGCATGCAGCATTTTTGACTACAAAAAAGAATGCTACCAATACTATGCACGAGGTTCCGTTTCAGAAATTCTTGGATCTAACTATGGTATGATGGTACATTCATGCAGTATAATAAATTCAAAAGGCACCAGTCATTTACTGATTGACGAGCACGGGTAATTTTCAAATTTTCTGCAACAGGTTCACAAGATGAAAAACTTTCACTTTTTAGCTGCCCCACGGACGAAAACGTCATAAAAGTACCTCGATATACCGAACGGCTGACTGTAGTTGCTGACGGTATTGCTGTTAAATTTGCTGATAGTAGCGATATTAAGTTCAAATGCTCCATTCAGTTTTGCCACATAACAAACGGCGAATGCAAACAATATCTCGTAAGTGTTTTTATAATTCCAACGAAAATCGCGGTTTTTTGACACTTTTTTTATTGACAGCCACCGAAGTGCTCCAAGCGAACGAAACGCCAAGTCGTACAGACTGATTTGCACCGCATGCCATCGCATATTATTCAAAGGCTCTTTGGCAGCAACAATTTCTTTGTACAGGTTAGGCTCATGGTTGAACAGATTAGCAGCACTTAATGCGAAATCGGAATCTTTTAGAGGTTATTGCCATCAATTTTTTTATGAATTCAACGATACGTTTCAGAAAAACGGTGGATACAAAGCACATAGTGCTTCAAACCCAAAACACAGTGATAAAGTTACGAAGCTCCCGACACCGTCAACCACAAATTCACCACGTGTTTTACTCGGTAACCAACCAACATCTGTCGCACTAAACTCTTCAAAGCCTTGTATTTGTATAATTTACTGTAAAGTCTTGCGCATAAGGTCTCCTTATATAAATTTGAAAATCAAAAAATTCTTGAAAAAAAAGTAGAATTTTGTGTGACAACCACCACCTTATGGTGGAGGTCTTATAAAGCAAAGATTAGGAAGTCCGGGCCTTTTGATGGGATTTCGACCAAGTAAAACTTTTGAATTTTTAACTTCCCGCCGTGTGACACTGCCCACTTTTGGGTGGGGGTCTTGTAAGTGGGAGGAATCATATATGCAACACTTTACGGTATATTAGTTTTACCGATCACAGTAGCTTTGCGAAAAGAAAAACGTCACTTTTAGTGCCTACAGAGCGTTCGTTTGTGGAAGTGCCGGTCGAAACGCGAGAGGCACAACGTGCTCATTTCCAGCCAGCTCCAGTGGAGCCAGAAGTTGCCATAGACGTAGATATGGGCGGTTCTCCACAGTTCCAAACACTGCGCCCATTAAGCGAACATAACAAATTCTCAACTAATTCGCCATTCCGTCCTGCTTTGTACACCACAACTGAAGGTATGCTCTCCTTTTTTCAATAAGCCAGTCATCCAAGTTTGTTTGTCCTGCAAGTTTTTGGCAGCATACATCGGTACAAACAATGTAATTACCGTGATAAAATATGTACAAGCACAGATCATTTTTTGTTGTTTTTGTTGCACGTGTTAATGGATGTTTACTGTGTATTGATGCAGATACAAACACGGTGCCCACACGTTTCACTGCACCAGCACGTCCGATACAAGCGAACACACCAGCACGTCCACGACCTCTCGAGTACATTCCCATTCAGGAAGATCGCTGGCAGCGTCGACCACAGACTGCGCAGATAAGCCAGTCGGCTTTCTTTCCTGTTACAACCGAGAAGCAGCCGCTAGATAAAGCAGCCGAGTCAACTGAAGAGACTGCTTTGGTGTTAGAAGAGCAACCAGATGAACTGTTGGAATTTATAGCACCTGTTGTGCATGTACAAGAGCCGACCAGACCCCTGCAGTTAGATGATGATCAAGAAGCGGAACAAGCAATCACGGATGAGATCAGTGTTAATACTGAACCAGAACAGGAAAAGGAAGAGGACATGGATATGAATCTACAAGGTCTTGCTGAAGATATTTTAAAGCAACTCAACTACATGCAAGCTGATCTTGAGTCTCAGACGTTACAAGTGGCAGACGACACCAGATCAGTCAGTCGATCCAGTTCACCGGTGAATTGGTGCCCGCGTTAATCAGTCAAAACCTGAACCACACATGTTCACAATCTGTAAACAGCAGCTTTTTTACTATTTCCAGATTTGTTTATATCATATGGAATGGTTTGTTCTCAAATCTCCGTTGTTCGACTTCAGGTTTCACTTCTGTTCTGCATTCCAGAAATCTTGTTGAAATCACGTGTTTCATTGTTCAATTGTTCTTTGCTTCGTATCGAGGAGTTTTTGTTATTTCTCAATTTTTGCATTGTCTTTATTGGATTGTCCACAAGAACAGTCATCCACGTTTTGAAATGTAAAAAAATTAAATCGTTAATTGTATCGGATCCGCCGTTTCTGCGATTGTTTCAAATTTCAATAATAAAAAGAAAACCATGTGGTACATACACTCACGTCCCCTTTTGAAAAAATGGAAAACCAAACTGCACTGCGTCAAATGTCGCTATTGAAACGTTTTTGGTTTCGTGGCTACGTTTTTTTCTTTAAATAATTCAGATCAAGAGCACAGAAATATTACACATTTATTGTGACGCATGAACGCAAAAATCAAACATTACTTCAATTAAACATGTTGTTGAAAAACTCTTCCGTGATGGTGATTTTGACGAATGTTGTCCGTGAATACATATACTGTATATGTGTGCTCCGCGAATGGACGAAAACATTTGTATGCACACATTTGGACATCTCGCTCATTTCACTGACATCAAGGCCGAGGCCGAATTATTAATAAATTTGATAAACGAGTTTTTTGCTCCGGATTCCAACACTGCAAGTGTAAATGTGTAATAGCAACATAAAAATTAAATTATTGACCACCAACAAAACAGCATAACAATTGATAAAAGTTGTCTTGAATTTGGCTTTTTTAATTAACCCTCTCAGGATTCTGAATTATTGTTCACCGTCTTAGAGACATTTCGTGAACATTTTATTTCTGCATCAATTGTACATTCCACGGAAACCCCCTGCGTTCTGTTCCTGAAGATGCAACTGCAATCTAACACGGCAAAAACATAATCCAAGGTGACAACTCAAAAGAAAAGTTAAAAGTTACAAAGTTTTTTACGATAATTGTGCGCTTGCAAATAATCCACTCCTGTACTTTTTTAAAAACTTTTTTGAGTTAAAACTTGTTTGGCGTGCCCACAGCCATCGTTCTTAATTGTTT
>JASANC010002738.1:0-13171 GCA_030248135.1 Theristus sp. LFF4_11 | reverse complement strand
CCTCGAAGTTGGAATTTTACCGTCACCTATCTTGATTATACGAAAGTCATGTCAAAAACCAATTGTGCACGATACAAAATTGCACTTGCAAATTGCACAAATCATTTGGTCACTTTTACTAATGCAACAAACGTACTGAAACTGAAACCCACTCCAAAAGTGCTCACAGTACACTGGAAAAATAACGAAAAAGTCAACAAAAAATATTTTGGGAGGCTGAGAACGATGCTCATTGGGCAGCGGCTGGTTTCTGCCAGCAAATCGCCAGGTATACCCAGTAACGTTCCTGGAAATCGCAATCATTGGTTAAGAAATTAATACGTGCTGCTTGGTCGCACCGATTTGCGTCCTCTTGTCAACAACAAGCCTTGTTGAGAACTAGTAGGCTGCTTCAATAAAGGAATCGTGTCGTCGTGGTAGTGTGTCACTCGGCAATTGAATAGCAATTGCGGTAAAATGCGCTTTTGTAATCTTTCATTTTTTGATCCCGCAACTCAATGTGCGCATACATAGGTAAACAGTTTCATGGATGACGCGGGAATTCAAATTTGGTAAAGTGATACGAGTCCCCCGCATAGGGCGGAGTCACTTAGGTGACTTTGAATTGAAAAGATTGAAACTAGTTTCCTTTCCACGTCTGCACACGCATTCAGTCCCAGAACTAAAAAAATTGATAATAGAATAAAAAAACGCAAACCGAGAAGTCGCGGTAGACGGACGAGCCGGGCACAGCGTTGAACATGTTCCAGTAGGTGTGCAGGAAAATGGCCGTGTACCAGTTCTCCTTGAACAGATCGACGCGATTCTGGCCCTGGATGTCGAGCGACTTCACCACTTCCTCGGTGATGTCTTGTGTTGAGATGTGCTGCAAAATCGACACGGCCAATGAGACTGGTGAAACGGTGGATAAAGCCAATGACACGCCATGCCCGTCCCCGTTCGCGGGAACATTATGAAGGAAACAAGCCACGGCGTAAATGCGTTTTGCTTCGAAAACATCGTTTGCTTTGGTGATTGAATGAAAGGTCAAAGTCAAGTGCCACCTGAAGGCCCTGCGATTTTGCGTCGTCAAAGGTCATCGGCACGAGATAGTTGTTCGGTCGAAAGTCGGACAGCAGCAAGTATCCGCCCGGCCGCAGGACACGCATCACTTCAGCGTAGAATTTGCGCGGATCTGTGAAGGAGTGCGAGGCCTCGCAGCTGAGCACGATGTCGAACGAACCGTCCGGGAATGGCAGTTCAAGTGCGTCGCCTTGGTAGATGTTCGGATGCGTCAGACCGGGCGCGCGGTCGAGGCCTGCCAACAAAAAGCGACTACTTTCGGGAACTTTTTCCTCGTTGATGGGCATGCTTGTTGCACTGAAAAATCTGCCAATCTTCGAAACAAGAAAACTTTTGAAGATGTCGAGTTTCTCAAATGAAAAAGGCTATGTGGTCGCTTGACGCTGGTATGACATCCAAACAAACATATTCAACCAGTTCAGTCGTTGGTAAATGACACGGCAAAACTAAAAGTGACGACTGGATGCGAAGGCAGTGGCGCACCTTTAGCCGAGCTCAGCTCCGGGTGCGCGTCCCACATCCACTCGATGCCGCCGCAGTGGCCGCACGCAATCTCCAGATAGTCCATGCCTTTGAGCTCGTCCGGATACTTGGGGCACAACGCCAACGTCTTCTCGTACAGTCGACAGTTGGTGTGATGGTGTTTCGGCTGTTTCGCAATCAGCGGCTCCATGTGTTTCAGTCGTTTCTTGTCGTCTTCCGTCAACGAGACAAAGCCGTAGTTCATGAACTTCCAGACGATGTCGCCGCGTTTGTGCAGGTAGGTCAGCATTGCGTATGGATACTTCCAGAACAGGCCCCAGAGACGCGTACGGAACAGAAACTCGAAGCAGACCACGGAGACGACGCGCCAGACTGAGCGGTACACGCGGTCGAGCAGACCGCCGGTGGCGGGCGCTGCTGCGTCGGGCGTCATTGCTGCAGATGCGGCTGGGTGGCTGTGGGCCTGGAGGTGTGCGGCACGGCCCCGTCGATTCAAACAGCGAATCTTGAATGAAAAAAGACGTTTAGAAACCAAACTGTTTGTCAAATTTAACGTGCCTCTTAAAACTAATTGCTTATTTGCGCCGCTCTGTTCATTCTTTGTTCACTACATACTCGATTGGCGAATATCTTGGCATTTTTGCGAAAGGCAACTCTTATTAGTCTGCGACTAATCTCCAGGGACTGCCTTATTTATTCGGTCATACTGCATGTACGTAGGTAACTTTTTTGTGAATGTTAGATGAAGAAAACAAACGACGCGGGACGACTGCAAGCAACAAGCAACACCAAGAAACGAACATGATCAAAATCACTGCATGGCACTGTTCATTACACGCGTCGTGTTCTGTGCGTGGTCATTGCAGCAGAAGTTCTCAAAAATTCATAAATTGAGCCCATGAATAACATAATTTCAAAAGTTCTTCAAACTTTGCAACTTGTGAAGTGAGTGGATATAAAAATTTTATGAACTGTTTGTATAACGCAGATAATAAATGTGAGAACAATGCTGGTGGCATTGCAAGTATATAAAACTGAAATTTTGCTGGACAGTCCATATACTGACAGCGCTGTTTTGAATCATCCCTTATATTGACAGTGTATTTGAAAAACTGCAAGAAAGCGAATCAAAGTGGATCGTGTTTGACCAACGGGAACAAACTGGCGATGAAAGTTTGAACATGAATCAAATACAGCGTGAACTGAAAACTCGTTCGGCAGGAATGTTGAAATATTCAACAAGTTAAATGGCAAACTGTAACATTACAGGTCATGAGTTTTGCTTGCAAATGTTACACTAAGTGACAGAAAGCGGGGGGTACAATTCCGGCCCGCTAATTCCGGCCTGAAGAATTCCGGCCCGCTCATTCCGGCCCGAAGAATTCCAGCCCGAAAAATTCCGGCCCGGAGAATTCCGGCCCGGAGAATTTTCGCCAGCACGAACAATATTAAACCACACGAAGTGATTTTGGTAATGAAATAAGAAAATAAAAATATCGATGTTCACATGTTACAGTGTATTTTCAATGATGTTCGTCCTGTTTGCTTTTTTGGAAAATGAAACCTTTTGGAAAAAAGAAACTACAACTAAATTTTTAAATTTTTTATCATGAACAGGATTTGTGACCCTTTTACCTTATCAAAAAGGCTTGGCTTAGGATTAGGAACCTACAACAAGTCACTACAAGCAAGTTCTAAACAAAAATAAAAAATCACAAGAATTTATTTACCAAAAATCACTTCGTGTGGTTTAATATTGTTCTTGCTGGCGAAAATTCTCCGGGCCGGAATTCTTCGGGCCGGAATTCTTCGGGCCGGAATGAGCGGGCCGGAATTCTACGGGCCGGAATTTCGCGGGCCGGAATAGTACACGAGCCGACAGAAAGCTACAATGTGATTTGTACAAACATCGTGCGACAGGAACATGCCCAGTCCAACGAACAAACACGGAAAACAATCAGGAAGATAACGAGACGGTGCATGGATGACAGGTTCGATAAATTACAAAGTGTGACAAAACAAATGCTTGCTAACACAATTATAACGCACATTTTATAACATGTTTTACATGCGCCGGTTCAAGATTAGCGTTTGCAGATAACAAGACAACACATTTTTTATGGATCAAGTGTGCCAAATGATGAGGTTGTGCGATGTACAAGAACGTTATAAACGAAGCCGCACTGATCGCGTTAGACACACTGAACAAGATTAGAACTGTACTGTTGCTGCAAAAATATGCGCCCACATAAATGGAAATTGTGCGTACAGGTGAATTATGAAACCGACGGTGAGGCGGACAATCAAGATTGTAATCTGCACGTTGTGTGACACATGAACTTACATTTGTAGCCACTCGTATTTATTTCGTCAACCAATGATGTCAAAGTCAATGACCGAACGTTTAACGTGTGGTTTCCATCACCGAGTGCAGGCGTTTTTATGCGCTTTCTCTTACACTATTTTTATACACTATTTTTGTGCCTGTTTGTGCACAATAATGTACGTCATGTGTGTCACGCAAACACAAATTACCACCACACACTGTCACCACAAAGGTGGACATGCAGTCTACGCTTAAGAGTTGTTTCATTTTCAGAGTTGCTTATTGCACGTCAGCAAAAAATGGATAAGATGTTGAAGAAACTGACGGATTAAAAATTAGAACATCATTTCCAAATGATTTTTCTGTAACACTGGTGAAATTGACATTTTATGACATAGCCAAAAAAGAAGATACAAAAATAAGTAGCACACCTCCTTAATAATCCGTATTATGCGCATATAGCGTGTGTAAAGCATCACCAGGAAAAAATTCTAGCGTACAGTATAAACTGTTATGTAACTGTGTGCGATAGAACAAATTCTCAGCTCCTTTTAACTCACAGAGCGAGGCAAAATTATTTTGGAAGTTTAGCACGAATGACCAATGATCCATATTAGCCGGCATCCGCTGTCCACTTCGCTCGCCAATGGGCATGATAAAGTGGTGACGTTGAACCAACCAACAATGTTTGGCCAACCAAAGGAAAGGTTCAATAACGTCTGGGTTTTTATTGATGAGTACTACTATCAATTAATAACACAATCAGAACTATCAAGTGTATGAAGCCAGAGTACAATCACAGATCAGTTTCAAGCGCTGAAGGGTTCATCATAGCATAGTTTTCATCTGCTAATTGCTGTCAGTATCGACCGTATCTTTGTTGGATTTATTGGATGAGCGTGAGCCACTGCCAGACAGCGCCGCAGCGGACGAGGGCACGCGCGCGTCACCGCCGGAGCCGAGCGTCTGCTCGATGGCAGTCAGCTCGCTTTCGATCGTCTCAAAGTCCGGCCGCGCGGACGGCTCGCGCAGCCAGCAACGCGCCATCAAGGCGCCCAACCGCGGCGGCATCGCACTCGGCGGCGTCATCCGATAGTCGTCGTTCTTCAGCTTCTGCTGCACCTCGGTCGTCTTCAGGCCCGGATACGGCTCGGCGCCATGACTGAAATGCGACACAGAAGAACGTTGTGATCTGGCCTGGCTGCCTCTAAACGCCGCTGCCGCTTGGCTGGTCGCTTGCAATGCACTTGTGTCCGAGTGCTGGAGCTTTCCATTTTGAGCGACGCTCACGTGCAACCTGGATTGCTGCGAATATTGTTCCGACCGCTCCGCGACGTTTGTTGATCAGTCACTACACGTTCCAGATCAAGATGCGAGGGAGGAGTAATGGGCGGCGGCGGCTGCCTTGTTGACGGCAACAGTAACACCATGGCGCTTGTTTGTGCCTTGTGCCAACCTGAATATCTCCCAGATAGTGATGCCGAACGACCAGACGTCCGATTTGAACGTGAACACGCGGTCGGTGAGCGTCTCAAGGGCGAGCCACTTGATCGGCACTTGCTCATGCGCGCCCAGTCGATGCAAGCCGCCCTCCTTTGACTGCCCAAAATCGCTGATCTTCACGAGACCGTCGTTCGTGATGAGACAGTTGCGCGCGGCGATGTCACGATGGATGCACTGCATGCTGTGCAGGTAACGCACGCCACTCGCCGCGTCCAGGCACATGCCCGTGAGGCGTCGTGGCGACAGCGTCTCACCTTCGCCTGTGCAGTTTGTTGATAACTACAGTGCCAGCCATATGCGCAACGTAGATAGTGATAGAGCTCCAGCGAGCTCCACAGCAGCCCTGTGTATTTGATAGGCTGGGCCGTGCGCGCGCTTATTTTTTTTCTTTTTTCAGCTCCCCATCTCTCGCAGCCTTTTAACACGCGTACATGCGCAAACCTAAACTCCAAAGAATTCGAACTAAACAAAGGTGCATGTTCAGTGACGGACATACGTTTTTGTTTTTGGAGGTACTTGTCAAGCGAGCCTTTCTCAACGTACTCCATCACGAGCATCACCGGCGATGTTTCTGCGGCGACTCCGTAGAATCGTACGACGTTCTTGTGCTTGAACTTCGACTGCACACGCGCCTCCGACATCATTTCCTCAATGTCACCCTTGGACAGCCGGTCACTGTGGCTCTTTTTTACAGCGACCGCAATTTTCTTGCTGTTGCTCTTCAGATAATCCGCAAGCCACACCTGCAACATGTTATTGGCTTAAATTTTGATTGATTTGACTAGTCTCTAATTTGACGTACAGGGTGGACCAAAAAACTTTCAAGTTTTAAACTGCTGTCACTGGTGTGTGATAAGATCTTTGGAGCTGAAATTTTCAGCACTGATATAACACGTCTTCTAGTTTTCCTGACAATTTTTTGTTAAATTTTAAAAATTTAAATTACAATTAAAATTCAAATTAAAACACAGTTTTCACCGAGAATCTCACAACGCATCATGGACCTATCAGATACTAATAATCATCATCATCAAGGTTGATATCGATTTGCACAAATCGATCTTTCGCACGAATCAAATAACACAGGAAGCTGTCAGTTATGATGTGATACACTTTTGATACAATAAAATTGATACACTGTTGATGTGTTTAAAATGCGCTCTGGCTCGAAACACATCATCAGGCGAGTGTCCTGTTGATTGAAACCCCCTTCTCACTTTGCATGATGCACATAAACAAACATCTTCTTAATCAACATAGCAGGATTACGGTAGTTTTGCGTGATTTTTCTATATTACCAACATCTTCCACGTTAACAACGCATAGTCTGCTTTGATAACAGTGTTTCATTTGCGCTTCGCTTATTCAGCATGAAACCAAAAAATGACATTTTGTGCAAATTGGCAAATTGGTAGTTTTAAATGCATGCATGTTTTCAGTTCAAGTTTGAATAAAGAAAAAGAAAGAAGGCATAACTTATGTAAGTGTTCCAAATTTCAACTCAATTTCTCATACTGATGACGAATGCGAACCCTTTTAAATTAAATTTGCACTCTTTTTGGCCCACCCTGTGCATAATAAAGCCAGTACCTCTCCGAAGGCGCCTTTTCCAAGTTTTTTCTTGAGAGTCAGCTGCTCGCGACGCACTTCCCAGGATTGTCGCGGAATCGGATTCAGCAGCATGATCCCTTCCTTGCCGATTGGTTCACCTTTCTGCTGGTACCACGCAATCAAATCGTTCACGTTGTCAAACTCTTTGTCACCGATGTACACACGTTCCTTCTTGTTCTCGGCTTTTCGAATTGGCAAACTGTGGACCTGAAGTACCATGTGTTGAGTGTTTCAAATCTTCATCTTTCAGTGCTATATGTAGAAAAGTATTTCAAACTTCAGAGCTGAAAATTGCAGACAATGCTTAGTGATAATGATGAAGCTAAGCTCTACCATGCTCGCAAATTGAGAGCCATCAAAATTGTAGACAAACTTGTTTGTCCCACATCACTGCCACTGCGTCCGTTGGTATTTCCTCCTCAATTCGTCGTCGCACCAAAAAATCGCCGTTTTGGCGCACCATTGCTTTTACGCAGCTGGGCGGGAGTAGACTAAATTGAATATTTCGGTTCACAATTTTTTTGGGGTGTTTTTTCAGTGAGCTCCAAAACAAATCACCAACCCATGGTACCATTCTTGAACTTTCGGCGTCTGCTTTTGTTGGCGCACTGTCGGGGGCGCTCCAGTGCGTGCCGCCCGCTGCCGTATTGATCCCGGGGTCATCGGACCACGTTTCGTTGCTGGTCCGCCCTTTCGCGATCCGGCACGTCGCCTACCAAGCGCTACAAATAAAAATTTAGCCAGTGGTGTGGAGGTCAGATATGTAATTGTGAATATACTGATACCGAACTGCGGGTTTGTGTTGGACATCTGCCGATCTACATCAGAGAACTTTAAAAAAACTACGTTGTAGTACCAACATGGTCCAAAAAGAGCCGGTGATGTGGTTTTCGGTGGCTCACTGCATCCTTTGTTGGCAGTCAAAGACGATTGCCTTGGCCCAGTCACCCGGTCTGCTGATTGGGTTTCGGCGGGCATGATGGATGATGATTGTCGTTGTTGTTGAATGAAACGAAAGTCGCGAACGGTTGGTTGGAGTTGGTTGTTTCAGTGAAGGGTGGTGTGAAAGAAAAGTGAAGGAAAGGAACGTTTTTTGATACTGTTGTAGTATCGACTAGCCAATTGTCATTTCTGTTTGATCAGCAACAATCAACCAATACCCGTTTAAGTATTAAAGGGTTGAAAAGCGTTTGGAGACGACAGGCAAAAAGTAAATTTTTGTGGGGATATCAATGATGGTGGTACAGTGGCATCCCCCAGACGTGTGCCACGGCCACCCCCAACCCACATTTTTTTCGCTGAAATTTTTAAGCAAATTAAATACCTATCTTTATCAGAGAAGATTTTTCGGCTCAGCTATTATCTTTGAGCTATATCATGAGTCAATTTTTAAGCAAAATTGACAATTTTTGCTTGAAATTCTTGAAAATTTTGCTAATTTTATGTAAAATACGCGTTTATACTTGATTTTAGCGTATTTAAAGCATTATTTAGCTGTTTTTATAGTTTTTTAGCGTTTAAGCTATCTACCGTGAAGTCTTGCATATATGGTCTCCTTATATAAATTTGAAAATCAAAATTTTCTGAAAAAAATAAAATTTCGTGTGACAACCTGATAAGTGGGAGGAGGTCTTATACACCGAACATTAGGAATTCCGGGCCTTGTAAACGGGGTAGGATTTTGACCAAGTCAACATTTTGAATGTTTTGGTTTCCCGCCGTGTGACACTCCGCCCACTTTTGGGTGGGGGTCTTATAAGTGGGAGGAACCTTATATGCAAGACTTTACGGTATCTATCAAAATTCAAATTTTTGACCGCCCCCCAAAGTCACATGGCCTTTTCCGCCAGTAGCGAAAGTGCGGGGGGGGGTGGGGAGTCCACCCCCCCCAGCCAAAGATTCTGCCCGTGCACGGGCAGATACCCGTATACCCCCTCCCCCTTTATCTCGACACGGGTACTAGACTCCCCCAACCCCCTCCGCAAGAAAACACGGGATCGCACCTCCCCCTCACGGTGGTCAATCTCATCTCAACTGTTCCCAAAAATACCGTAATTTTTGCATTTTTCTTGACGTTTGTGTCTGTCCCTGCATAGATTTTGTTGTTTCTGACCAAACAAGCAGCTTCTTTGTACAAAATATTCTGTATTTTACAAGAATTTCTGTGTTTTTCCATGGCAAAAATTTGGTATTACCCGTGCGACCCCGTGCACCCCCTTACGAACTTTTTCTGCCAGTACACCCCCCTCAGAAAAATTTTCTGCCCGCGCCCCCCCCCAAACCGAGAAGGCACCTGACACCCCCTCTAAAATTAGGCAAACACCCCCCCCCTCATCCGAGGTCTCGCCCGCTTTTGCTACTGCCCCCCCCCCAAAGTTTCCAGCTATCTATCTATCTAGAAAATTTCTCCGACTATCTATATCACCCCCGGCTCTGGAACAACTATTTCCGAACTCAGCACGTCCGCGCGGTTCGAATGCACCTGTTTTTGTCGACCATCAGATTTTCCTCCGGCATTTTGAAATTTTTTTTAATAAATTTAAAAAATTATTTTTTTTAAAATTTTTAAAATAACAAATTGGGATTTTCACTTTTTTGATTGAACCCAGTACCGTGGCCGGGGCCGGGGGGTGGGGGGGTACACCCCCCCAGAGCACCAGAGACCGTCGGGTGGGGGGGGGTGGGGGTAGGGTTAGGGGCTTTGAAAAAAAAATTTTTTTTCGTTTTTTTTTAAATTTGGATTTTTTTTTTCAAACTTAAAAAAAAATTTGAAAATTTTTTCTCCTACTTTGCTCTGAAAATTCGATTTATGGCATAATTTTTTGAAAGTTCAAACCAAATTTTCTTCCCAACTTGTTTGTGTGCTTAGGTACATGTCATTATTTGGTCATTTTGACCGACGTACTCCATGTTTTTCGATTTGGATGACTTCTAGAGTCAATTTTTAGCGTTGAAATGACTTAACTGAATTGAAATATCGTTTCAGAAATTGTTTTCTTGCAACTTAGAACATGTTTTTTCAGTCGGTAGGCCATGAGATGAACATGATATTTTGTTGATTGGCGTATGTTATAGGTCTACAATGGAGTTGTGCGATATATTGTTAAACAATTGGAGCGGAGATGTTGGTTAATACCACATCACACGACCGTTTTTCAGATACCCGATAACATGGCCACATGTTAAAACTTGCGTGCTGAGCTAAACTAACGTGTTAAACTTGCGTCTGTCAGTTGCCCGCAACGTGATCGCGAAATCATGGTACGTGTTTTCGATACGATGATTTGAAGAGTGGGCTCTCGCCATGTGGCAGATAGCATAGCTGGTTGAACCTGAAAGTAAGTGTCTTGGGGGGGGGGGGGGGCGACCGGGTCGACAGGGGTTGCCGACTTAGCTACAGCAAACAGGAATTTTTGAACACAGTCAAATTTTGGTAATTTTCTAAAGAGGAACAACTAAGAACGGTTCAATATTCAAGTACACGTCGAAAATTGTCCTGTTTTACTGTTGAAAATGCAACTTTCCCTCTATGAAATGGACATAATTTCAATAAAACACGATTTTCGCTCTTATAGTTTTCCGGATCGTTCTGAAAATAGTCTAGATGAACTCAGCTCGACGAGACGCTTCGAACAAACCTAACTTGTAAAAAAAAAATTTTTTAATTTTTTAATTTAAAAAAAAAATCCGGATTTTTTTCCCCCTAACCCTAGGTGAGGGGGCACCGTGCCACGGTTGCCCTTCTTTTCTAAAAACCGACACGCTCGTTGTCGGACATTGTTTAAACGGACCTAATTCAAATCCTAATCCTAAAGCCTAATCCTCAGCCTAACTTGATCCTAACCTAATCCTAACCTAAGCCAAGCCTTTTCAGAAAGGAAGATGTCAGAACAATTGAGTTTTGAACAAGTTCTTGTTGAGGCCGGAGCGTGTGCAGGCGCGCTAGTGGATCATGAGCACGAGCATGCGGATGCGAGGTGCGCGTGCGTTTTAAAAAAGAAGCACCAGGCCGTGCCACCCCCCCCCCCTAAAACCGGGCACCCCAGCCCATCCGACCCCCCTCGAAAATTTGGCCGACACCCCCCCACACACCCCCATGAAATTTTGTCTGGCGGTGACCCCCCAAAATTTTCTGCACACCTTAAAATTTTTTTCGAAAATCATGATTTTTTGTCTATAAAGTCCATAATATGAGCTGAATATATGATAACTTGACCATCTTCATTGTAATTTCAAAGATTTTGCAGCAAAATTTAGTGTTTTTCCTTCAAAATTGAAGCGAAAAAATATCATGGGGGTGGGGTGAGGGGGGTGGACTCCCCCCCACAGAAAATTTAAAAAAATGCACCCCCCATGGGGGGTCCCACGTTACCATAGTTTGGACCCCCCTCACTTTTTGGTCGGCACCAGTACCGTGGTCCCAAAAAAGTTTTCGAAGGGGGGTGTGGGGGTGCCGACCAAAAAGTGAGGGGGTCCAAAGTATGGTAACGTGGGACCCCCCATGGGGGTCACATGGGGGTGAATTTTTTCAAAATTTTCTGTGAGGGGTCCCCACCCCCCCCACCCCCCATGAAATTTTTTCGCTCAAATTTTGAAGGAAAAACGCTAAATTTTGCTGCAAAATCTTTGAAATTACAATGAAGATGGTCAAGTTATCATATATTCAGCTTATATTATGGACTAGGGTTGTTAAAAAACAAAAATCGTCATTTTTGTTTTTTTAAATTTTTTTTTAATTTCAAAAATCAAAGTTGTGCTAAATCAATCAGGGAGTTCGAAGAACCACATATGATATGCAAGCGCCTCCGGAATGACTCCCGTATGGCGGAACTTTGGAGATTTTGTTTTGGTGACCTCAATTACCCCTTTTCCAAACCGTTACCATGCCTCTTCTAGTGTTTTGACCCCCAAAACGTCACTTATTGTCCCCAGCCCAAGTGAAAATACACATACCGGCTTGAAATTCGATCAAATCTGATGATGTGTCGCGACGGCAGGACACGAAACGGCAACCAGACAACGTAACGATTGCAAACGGAGCAGCTTGGACGCTCAAATTTAGATTGCGAGGCGAATCGTCAGCTTATCTGCATCGGAAATGGTAAGCCAACCTTTGGGACGCTCAAAAACTTCATCGCAGATGTTGTATAAGCCTGAAATCAGTCGGTAAAACGGTCCAAAATCGACTGCTAAAGGTTTTACGAGGTAATATCAAAGAAAATTTTTGTTGAACTTTCGAAAAATTGTGCCAAAATTGAGGTTTTCAGAGCATATTAGAGGAAAATTTTTCGAATTTAAAAAAACGGCATTTCTGTTTTTTTTAATTACTTTTTTTTTTAAAAATTTTGATTTTTGTTTAACAACCCTATTATGGACTTCATAGACAAAAAATTATGATTTTCGAAAAAAATTTTAGGGTATGCAGAAAATTTTGGGGGGTCTCAGCCAGACAAAATTTCATGGGGGGTGTGGGGGTGTCGTGTCGGCCAAATTTTCGAGGGTGGGGGGTGTCGTGTCGGCCAAATTTTCAAGGGGGGTCCGATGGGGGGGAGTGCCCGGTTTTAGGGGGTGGCACGGTGCCCCCCCCCCCACCCCCCCCACCCGACGGTCTCTGGTGCTCTGGGGGTACCCCCCACCCTCCCGCCCACGGTACTGGTCGGCACCCCCCCCACGGCACCATACCCCCCTTCGAAAATTTTTTTGGGCCCACGGTACTGATTGAACCCTACTAGTACCGTGGGCGGGGGTTGGGGGCTGGGGGGGGGGTGCACGTTACCATAGTTTGGACCCGGCTGCCCTTCTTTTCTAAAATCCGATTCAAGTAAAACACGCTCGTTGTCGGACATTGCTTAAACAATTAAACGGACCTAATTCAAATCCTAATCCTGAAGCCTAATTTTAAGCCAAACCTGATCCTAACCTAAGCCAAGCCTTTTCAAGAAGGAAGATGTCAGCAGAACAATTCCGTTTTGAACAAGTTTTTATTAAGGCCGGAGCCGTGGTTCCAAAACATTTTTCGAAGGGGGGGTATGGTGCCGTGGGGGGGGGGGGGTGCCGACCAAAAAGTGAGGGGGGATCCAACGTATGGTAACGTGGGACCCCCCATGGGGGTCCCATGGAGGGGGTGCATTTTTTCAAAATTTTCTGTGAGGGGGTCCACCCCCCCCCCACCCCCATGATATTTTT